>OMNV01016053.1:0-35358 GCA_900303265.1 Brotula barbata | reverse complement strand
CACACCTTCATGTCTAACCCCCCCCCTCCTCCTCCTCCTCCTCCTCCCATGTTTCATATAGTCCCCACTGAACATTTAAAAGGCCCGGCTCCGTTTGGACACTTCTGGTTTCCCCCAGCAGGAGATGGTACAGATTTTATTAGCCCGATCGCCTTTGAAGTCCTCAAAACGACCCAGCGAGAGTTAAAGTGCCTCCTCTGCCTGATCAAAGCAGGAAACAGATGAGGAAATTGGAATAATGTGCTTTGGACACTCTCCTGTAAAAGATCATCACCAATGAGGTAGAAGGCATAAATACAGTGGATATGAGTGGACAATCAGCGAGGAAATAGATAAATACAAATCTGGAAAGGAAACGGAATGAGCTCAGTGATGTATCACTTAGCGAGGTCATCCTGATTCACAACTATGTGCATCGGTTGGACTCGCTGAGAGGGAATTACGCAGGTTTATGTATTAGAACACAGCTAACATCAGCCATAAATTCATTCTGTATTAAGTGAGGTGTTTTAGATTAGAGGACCGTATCTCATGCAGGCTCATTCTGTCATATAACCTGAGATCAATTCATATTTAAAAAACACTCCAAAAAACTTTTAAATATCGAGATCACTGGTAAATTATTCTGTCATCTCGTGATAAGAAAAGTCGTTTATTTATCAGGAGAAAACAACTTTTGTTTTCTTGAGATAACGAGATAATTGAGGAGAACTTGGAAATGATTTCTGGTTCGTTTGATCACTCCTGATTTCATCCTTCATGATCACTGTTGTGACTGTCGGGGAGGATTCATGACCGAACAGTAAGGCGAGCTGTCGAGACACCATGCATGGATTGGAACATTATAAGTCCGACAAGCTTTGTTATCTCAACGTAACAGAATAATTACCTCATAATCTTGAGATAATGAACCTGACAAAAATGACCAACACGACCGTTCTTGGCTTGCATACCAAAACAATTGAACACAAAGAAAGATTTTCTCTGTCCTCGCTGTCCTCAAAGTCGTTGTTTATCCAGCAGCAACTCTGTTTTATGTGAAGCGACTGCAACACTGAGTGAAAGTGCCCCTCTAGATAAAACTTGAACAATCACCAGATTTCTTTACACACCATTTAATCTCAACAGATTTACGTTGGTAATATTGGCCGCTTCAGTAACAGAGACGGGTGTAGCTAATGATACTCAACGGTTGACATGTAAAATGCTCAATTTTGACACACTGAACAGTGAAGTCTACAGTCATTCCTCTCATGTGTTTTGCCATTTGGCATTATCGTGAGTACATTCAGCCAACTCAAACAGAGAAATCAAGAGGGAGCAGCATTAAGTCACTTCACGAACAAGGGGAACAATCCAAATGTTGTTTTAGGCACCAGTCACTGTGTAAATGCCAGATATTCTTCTATGTCATCATTAAGCAAATGTGGCTGCAGCTTTATGGAGATTAACTGGCGCAGACAATCAAATCCAAACGTTCCTATATTTTATCGTAAACATTCCCCTAAGTATCATAAGAGGACCAGTGTTTCACTTTTCACTAGCAAGTTGGAGTAGATCCATTTGGTCTGTTTATAGAATCTGTGAATAGATACAGAAACAACCAAACAAACCCAATTTTTGCTGATCCTCAGTCATCATTCTGTCGTTCTGGAGAAAGAGCTGTTTTGGGCGGGAGATGACAGTCAGCAAATGAACCGCGGCCTGTCCTTATTGCTGGCGTGACTTTTCCAGTTTGTAAGACATCACAAAACGATAAACATTGTTGGCTAGTTATTTCAAGGGTGCTTGGATACAACGCGATGTTATGTGTCATTTTTATCATTCACATTTTCCAGGTTGTTACAGGCAAGGTTGGCGGCTTAATGTGCAGAAGGGCAAGGACACAATGGATTTATGACTCAACACTCGTTCGTGCATTTGTATGAATTGCCAGAGCCATCTCGATCTTTCGAACATATGCTTGTTCTTCTTGCCAGCAGGTGGAGGATGTTCTTATAAAAAGTGACCTCAGGTCTTCCTTATCATTTCCCTTTTCATCATCACCCAAGACATTAGCTTGCCTCAGTGAAGCAGTGCTGTCCATCTGGTCCACCAGTATCTCTGCTACTTAAGATACTAGCACAAAGTGAGAGATTCCTGTTCCTCTGTGTCTCCTGTATCTGCGTCACTGCCTGATAATCACTGCTTTACCGGTAGGCATCACTGCCGGTAAAGCAGTGTTTATCAGCAGTGTTTTATCTGGGCCAGGGTATGCCTGAACGGATGCACACCAATATGGGATCAACATCCTTTAACAAGGATTTGAGAGGAGGTGTCAGGCTCTGGACAGTCATCGTTGATCAAAGTTTCAAACGTCAACATGTCAACAAATCAGCGGCTTTATTTTAAAGCTCTGCCGCACATAGGAGACGATACGGGAGTAACAGTTTCACCTTTGCAGATAGGACTTTATAGATTGGTAGCTTTTGCCTCAAGTAAGTTGTAGCTGTTTGCACCCTCCAGCAACAAGGCAAGATTTAATAGAGTCATTAACTTGGTCAACATTAATGGCTGTCGATGTTAAATCAGATGCTAAATACTAATGACGTGTTTGTGTTATAAACCACAAGACTAGAATGTGGACTGTAATCTGCAGATTTTCAAATATACTTTGTAGATATTTAAGTTTCTTGAACTTCAAAGCGCAACTGTTCTTTTATCATTTTAAAGGTAGAGATGTTTGTAGTACAGATCAAAAGTGCCATAGAAATGGCTGTGAGAATACGTAGTAAAACAGCTGCCCTGACGTGCTGGCGATGTCATGTAGCTTCGCAAAATCAGTGGACTACTTGGCAGTAAAAGTCTGAAAATGAGTGTTGACTGTAAGGTCATTGACGAGGTCATCACAAACTCTTCACTTTCCATCCCGCTTCCCTACAGATACGCAGCCCTGCCCCTTTGAACTGAAATGCCTTCACATACTGTAGATATATGCAGCAGTTGCAACCTTGCATGTAACTTATCCTTAAGGATTGAAGACAGACAAGAGGTTCTAGTTTAACATGTATTTTGCATATTCAAACACATTACAAATGACAGTGTTGTATTAACAGGCGCCAACAAAAATAAACTAAAAATCTTTTCGAACAGGTTCTTTAATAAATAGCGCCAACTGACTGAATTTAATACCAGTAGCTCTTTGAGGCAAATATTGTTAAACAATTAAGACACCCGAATGGCCGATGCAGTTATGATCGCCATCTGTAAATACAACAATACGGTACACGCTACAGAGATGTAGATGAAGTTCATAATCACAACTTGTATTTCTGTTTGTGTAGAAACATAAGCTCATATGCATTAGATGAATATTTCAATCCGTCGGTGGGAATTTTTAACAGAAAAATGGAAATGTGTCTTTTTGTAAGCAACTGTTTGGACAAACCGTATTGCATTTCATCTCACATGCTGTCAAAATTTCTTCTATTTGAACTAAATGGCAGATAACAGAAATATTGGCCCCTCACATACACACACACACACACACACACACACATATACCTCGAGTAAACGCTCCTCATAAGCATACACAACAACAGACCTTGAAGTCCCTGGACTACCAGACACACTCTGGGGCCATCTGCTCATCCCTCCTGCAACGCAGACACCTTCCCTCTCCAAGGCTGCAGTGAGTGGCGATGGGTCTCCATTCTTACATTATCTAACCGACAACCCCCCGCGTTCCTGTTGTGCTTCTAGGAGTGCATTGTCCATGCCTGGCTGCTGATTCATTTCCCAATTTTTCCATTTGCATTGTTCTTTGGGCTGCTACTGTAGAAATAGTATACTGAAAGCCATGACGACACAACAGCAAGCCACCCAGGGACTCTTCCTCTCACCTGAGCAAGACAAAGACAAAATCTGTACCTGCATCTGTAGGTAGTACATTTGTCACATCACCACCTTCATTAAAAACAGAAAATATCAAAAAGCAACAGACAACTTACCTATTCTGGCACATTTCCAGAAAATTCCTAGAACCCTAAAACACAGAGTACCAAAATTAAAAGGAGAACACTTGTTTCTATTTAAATTGTGTACTCATGTACATTTTTCTTTCTTTTCACTGCAGAACAAAGACAGAAATCAGTATTTTGACATAGGAAAGTCTTTTTGAGAGTTAAAAGTGAGGTTATTTGGTATGGAGCCATCAGGTACGGCACTCCCTGCAAACCCCTTTATATTTGGAGTTTTCATAGTTTTATTCCTATTTATCTCCCTTTTCTCTTGCCATTATTTTTTAGTTCAGTTATTTCTCACTTTGACCATTAAGTTTGCAAAAAATGTGTATTTTGTAATCACTTCTTTTCATAACTGAATATAAATATTCTATTATATCATTATTCAACTGTGGTCGTCTCCTCAGATTTGCCTCATGCTACATGCTACGATTATTTGCATGTGGCAGGAAATCAACAAAAATAACAGCTCATTCTTTTGTCAACAGATCATGGGGGGACAAATATTAAATCACCCCATCTGCCACTCCAGGTCTCCAGGATTTTTCTGACACTCCTCCCTGCTCCAACTGTGTCCATGCATGTGGCATGTGCTGTTGTTCTGGAGGGTCATTATTATTAACGGTGAATCATGGAGTCTGTACATCCAAGAATAATAATGACCTAATTGTGATGAAAGTGTATAATTTTTGCTACTTTACTTAAAGGAGCTCCTTACCGCTGCTGAATATAGAAGTGAGAAACAGGAAGTAATCTATGATTACACATGTAAGTGAACAAACAAAGGCTGAAAATATCTTTGTGACACTTTCCCCCACACAAATAGAGATAAAAATGTACAATGTAAATGTACAGTGTATAATGAGTAGACTTCCTTGTGTACTGTATAATATGCAATGTGTGATCGTACCCAGTCTTATTGTTGTCTAGCAGGCTGGGAGCCAGACCTCGAATGTAAGCGCATGTACAGATCAGCAGGAGGATCACTGTGAGCAGTGACTGGAAGTTGAAGATGGCTGACTGTGAAATGAAAGACAAGACAGTGAGGCAGCCTGTGCAAAAGTGCACGACTGAGTTATTACTAATATACAGCAAGTCTTCACTCTAACAAACTTTTTGTAACAAACAACAACGTTTGGGTTTCGTAATAAAGATACGTGCTGCGCATATCAGCAACACTTGTGAACTTAAGCGTCAAATGTTTATGTCATTCCAACTACAACACACAAACACGCACACGCATGCACACACACACAGCTAGTGGATCCGTTGTACGGCTACGTGGCAAGTCAACACACCGCAAAACTCTCTTGGGTCATCAGTAATCGTGCTAGTCACGTTTTATAAAAGACCGTAGCTCAATTGTAGCTAATTATGTTGGATGATTCGTGCGATAATATATTTGTAGCTACGCTCACAAACCTAATAACTGGGCTGGCTAGCGTTATCAATTAGCTAATGCTCGCCGGGTAGCTTAGCATTATCGTCATATTTCCTACCAAATGCTAAAATTAACGACTAGTACGGTGTATCTGGGTAACGTAAGACATAGAGTCCGCAATACCGAAAACTCTAAACAGTTGCTGTAGCAGTTAATGGATATATATATATGTTTCTTCTTACCATTTTGTTGATAATCAAAGCCACATCACAATTCCCCTTCCTAGAATTTACGTAACGTAACAAGGAGGTTTTACGTGGCGTCACTACGCATTGTACGTCTTTGTTGATTCGCTGAGCAAACTGAAATCGCTGTCACTTATGTTGCATTCAGTACTCCATGTAAGCTCGTACATCCTACTTCGAAGTCTCAATTACCACGTATGACACGCATTTATGCGCTCTGGCGAGGATAATATTATAAATAGCGTTTCCCTAGTTTTGTCGACATGTTACTTTGTTATTTCCCCAACCACAGATCTTATCATAGCTTTGATGTGTGTCATTTCAAAGTTACCCGATTCCATCCTAAAATACATAATAAATACGGTAATTGGATACTTTTAACTACCCACCCAAACTTCTCCACACCTGCTATCGTGGGTAGATCCGAGCTACCTCACTGATAACGACTTCTTTTCGCACATTATGTGCGATCATATTGCGATTGCGATATTTCCGACAGCACTTGAAGACAGGAACTGTCCGTGAGTCAGCGAGGAAGAGAGGGCGGCAGAAATTTCATTTTTAATTCTTCGCCAGTCTCGCTAGCATGTATGTACTTTATCTACTGTTTTACCCAAACGTACATATGAATAGTTATTAATCAGTAAATATTTTAGACAAACGGTGAAGCTAAAACCACAGTAACAGTCAAGCAGCGAGGATTCAAGTCTGTGCCATCGAGGAAGTATTCGCACCGATCATATTACATATTAATGATCTGATTTGGAAAGGTAAATCATTATAAGACTAGTTATAAACCCCACAACAAGTTCTTACAGTACAGTCATGTTAGTGCTGAATGATCTGCAGTGTAATAAGTAATGGCCTCGGTTGTGGAAATGAAAGAGCATCAATGTCATACAGTAGTAAATCTTACTTTATGATACAGAGAGAGAGAGAGAGAGATGTGTACTATTTTAGTACATACTTGAATATGCTGAGTAATGATTAGTCCACTGCATATAAATAGTTTATAATGATATTAATTAATAAGTCATATAAACGCAATGTGAGATTTTAATTGCTCTTTTCAAGATTCAAGACTTTATTTGTCACATGCACCATAAATTCATATAGTCGCAACATTGTAGGCAGTGAAATGCAAGGCATGGGAAATAAAAAAAGCACTCAAACTTTTACAGTGGGTTCCCTCCCCACAATCGTGCAATGGCAGCATCTTGACTGCATTTAGACAACTTTTCACAAGTCCTCTGCAATCTTTTCTGACACTCATAGATTTATTTGAATGTTAAAAGAACTATACCACACGCAAACATTTACCATTTGGAATGGAGACATAATTTCAAATAGCAAGATGTGTGGCATGTAAGCCATAAACAGACTCATGTCCCCCGAAGTGTAGCTAGTTACTTTAACTTTTAACTTTTGATTACAGGGGAAGACATAATTGTAGAAGTGACAGTGCTCACATGATTTCTCTGATGTTCTGCACACTGCCAAGGGTTCTCTGCATACAGTGCAGCTGAACGAATCTGTACTCCACAGATGTTGCTTTGAGCATATTTGTTTTCTGATTTGTATCAGGTGCGATAATGTCTTTTTGGAACCGGCCCTTTGAGATTGTTATTCCATGTCGTAATACATTTTGATATTTCTAAACCAGAAATGAACGCATCTGTAGCAAACCATTTTATAATAATAATAATAATAATGGTGTAATCCATTAATTTTTCACAATGGTTCCACATTGCTGCACTCAACTGTCTAAAACGATTGTGAGATGTTACAGGGGTGAAACAGCTTGATCTGAAAACAATTTTGGAAAATGTGGAGTAAGCATTTTTTAAGAATACTGTATGGCTTCCCTCACCATGATCCTAAGATCCTAAGATCAGTCTGGCGCTCAATTCTTTGTGCATCAGTGTCTTTGGTTAAGACACGAATAACTTTGAACTTGTAGGCAGCTTTTCAGATATGTTTAGGCTTTGCAGCAACATTCTGACACCGTCCATTTGCTGCGTATCAATTAAGTTCTTTAAAGGTAATGCAAAAGCCAAATGCTGAATAGATTAATGAAAAGCAACGCTATGTCACAGCCTGATGCTATTAAATTCAGCAGTCTAACAGTCCCCGATTGATCACAATAACAATAGACTGGCCAAAGAGAGTTAATTTTTTCATCCTGAAACAATAACGTTGAGAAAACATAAGGGGAAATTCCAGTGAAAGGACAGTGAGAGGACTGGCCTAATTGTCATGGCCCATTAAAGAGATAGTTAACTAGCTCAGCTACTTACTCTGTGTGAACTCCTCATGTAAGTTGCGGGATAGATAATTAAAGGCCTCCTTTGACTGGTCTTTCTGATGCCTCATTTGCCCAGTACTTCCTGCATGTAGAGTTATGTCTGTCTGTTGTCATACTGGAAAAATTACAATGAAAAGGTTGAGGTAAAAATTACAGAGGGCGCAAGAAAAAAAGAATAAAGGCTACAAGAACTTTGGTCGATGATTTAAGGATCTTGGTGATTCTCTCAGTAAATCGAGCAGCCGAACAGAGGCAGAAAGAATCCTGCGTTGGCTTTGAAGGCCCAGCATGCTGCCCCATTCCTGACAGACAGCGCGGTTTATTTAATTGGAGTGTCCTTCTGTCATTACCAAGGGGTCATCGGCCCTGCACAACAGATGTTACAGTAACTAATGAGTAGCTGGACTCACTTTATGAGGTTAAAGTTGAACCCTTAATCTCTCTTTTTTTACTTGGTGCCTTGGTCCAGCCGCACCTTTCGCCCTTCTTGCAGGACAAAGGGTGAACTTCAATGTATTGCAAGGTTCTTCGTAATTGTGCATGTTGATAATTAGGGCAGACGTACGTACATCTGTGTCAGATCTTAGTGCCAACTCTCATTTGGAATCACCTTGACCACCTTCTCTGTTAGCCCATAGCGGGCATACAAAGGAGTGGATGCAAAAAAGTGCAGTCACAAAATAACTTACAGCTAGCTCTCCAAAGGGGCTCATTTTCATATTTTCAAACATGTCCAACTTGGCTAACTGCCAATTTAGCTGTCCATTTTCCTCCATTTCCACACACTTTGCCCTGTAGTTAGGCAGGGAAGCTATCCAACTCACCTCTTGTGTCACGTGGAAGCAATAATCACGTGTTCTGGCCTGGACATCCGTAATCAAGTAAAACTTTCTCAAGCTCTGTTAGTGGAAAAATCTTTTGAATCGGGTTAACCAGGGGGATATTTTAGGTATGATTTCATGGATCATCATTCAGCCCTGAAGACAATGATTTTATAATAGAGCATTATGCCGTAGTTGCGTACTAAACTTAACTGTGGCACGGATGAGCTAATCAGCGACTAAACTCATCGAGTGCCTTTGCAACCCATGACTAATCTCACTATGAAGTCGGCCAAGTCATTTTAAGGGCACTACAGTTTTGCTTAACATGTTATCTATCAAAGTCATAAAATGCAGTTGCAGTTGCAGAGACACGCTTTGTTCTCTATCAGCTTTGTCTCGTTTTAACATTTGTGGTGAGGTTTGGGAATTTGAAGAAATGGCGAGTGAAATTCTGTTGTAAACATTTGCTGATTGATAGCTTTTTAGTTGAGCAGACCACATCGATGATTGAGATAACAATTAACCAGTGAAAACTGAGTTTGGAAAGTGGACTCTTGGAAAGTGAAATCCTACTCTCTAGGCTTATTCAGGGCCGTAATGAGAGTTGCTACAACAAACCAGCTGGCCGATTGTGTCTTTTACATAATGCTTTCTCTTTTTCTTATTCAGAATTTATTTTCCTTGGTGCTCGTCTGCATATTTCATTGCCAAAATCTGTTAATCACCCCGTGGTTCCACTGAGTCAGAGAGAGCCCAGTGAAGACAGTCGAGAACATGCTGACAAACATACAAACTGACTTTTATTAGCAAATCTGAACTGTAAAACAAAGCACACTGTTACAAGAGAAAGATTAATGTTTCTTTACAACATCGATAGTCAGGATGTTAGCCGTGTGAGGGCTCTCGGTGGGTAACAGAAGTTATAAATATTGAAAAATATCTGGAACAGAATGAATGCAGTAGGATTGTTTTAAAGTTGATTGTAGTATTGAAAACACACCGTCTCTGCATATCATATTATACAGGCAGCACCTCTCTAAATCTTTGAATTTCACTTTACGACTGTCTGCAGGTCTGAAGACCATACGAGAGACATGAATGGTACAGTCCGACAGATCAGCGTGACCAGTGACCCCGGCACCCCCTACTTCTTGCGAGTGGACTGGGCCACAGACCTTGGTGCGGGGTTCACACTAGCTCTCACGAATGGCAGCTCAGCATGGATAGGAGAAGGTAGGAGCTGCAGATGTGCACACAGATGTAATGATCATAAAACTATGCATGCATGTTCTACACAGTTCAGTCCTTCATGAAAATATGAATGCACATTTTGTCACAATTTTCACAATTGCATGCTTATGTGTAAAGGAAAGACTTCCAGTCATTAAGATGTCTGTGCTGTGTAGGCACCTGGCTGAAGCTCATCTCATAATAATATAAGTATTGGTGCTTCACCCAGAGGGACAGCAATGACCTTGTTCCATCGTCCCTCTACACTCCTGTGCTGCAGCTCCCAGGTGTATAAAGTAGATTAACTTCTACAAGGCTTGTCTTTGTATGTGCAAGTCAGTGGTTGTGTGTGTGAGTGTGTGGTTACATATGCACAAGTACATTTTCTCTAGAAGGACACCTGGAACACAACTGCTTCTTAGTTTTCAGTTGCTTGTCCATCTGTAGAGTTGACAGGCAGAGATGGGGTTGTGACAGCTACGTGCAGGCCTTTATGTCTTCAGTGTTTCTGTGTTTGATGTGTTAATTGGGACCCTCAACCCCGCGTGAGCAGCTGTGCAACAGCTGATGACATTCCCCTCGGTTTCTCTGCACGCTTCCCTTCTCATCCACTTTCACATGGGTTTAGGCATCACTACATAATTCATGTTTATGGTTTTGCTTTGCAGTCTTCTGTCATACATATGTCACGCGACATGTTTAACTGTGTTTATTTTTGTCCTTTTTCTTCTATCTTTCCATTTTTCGGTGCTTCTATTTGAATCCAAGCACAAATGCCAGATTTGAACCAATCCCTTTCTGTCCAGTTTCAGAAGATGAGGTGAGCAGAGAAGCAAACGATGTGGGCATCACGAGGGAGATGTATGTGGACGATCTTCATCAAGCGCTAACAGGAGGTGAAGAAGGACAAGGGAGGCGAGAATGTGCAAAAGACAAAGAAGTATATTCTTTCCACCTCACCCCAGATCACCGCCATCTCTCATATCAGAAGATCTGCAAAGGCATCTCGGTGAGCAGCAGGGACACGCACAGTACGAAAGTCATTAAGTGAATTCTCTAGTTTGCACTAGATCTATTTGTTTGAACACCGCTGTTAGAAAGTCGTCAGACTCAGATATTTAGGCCCACCTCTCCATTCAACAACATAATACACTTCCTTCTCATCACTTTCCCCCGGGGATAAATTCATCTAACGACATACAACAAAATAGAAAGGAAGTCTTATTTTTTACAGGGGCTGTTAAAACAGATAAGGTTTATAGTCTTCTCCACATGACTGCAGAATCAGAACAGCTTGGTTGCCTTCAGGACATTGTTTGGAAAATCAACAGATAGGAATCACTGAATGAGGTAGTTCTATCGACTCATTTGTAAACCTTTAAGCAAAAAGCATCGGTCAGTGGCCAAAAACTGAACAATATTCAGACAGAGTCGTGGCCCAGATGTTGTGCTGAGGCAGGAGTGTAGGTCGTGGTACTTTAGAGTGGATTCTGGGCTTTCTTCCAGTCTGAGAGGATG
Source organism: Brotula barbata (assembly GCA_900303265.1). Classification (NCBI taxonomy): domain Eukaryota; kingdom Metazoa; phylum Chordata; class Actinopteri; order Ophidiiformes; family Ophidiidae; genus Brotula; species Brotula barbata. Next base: position 23,854 of record OMNV01016053.1, on the reverse strand, counting down.
CTGCTGCCTCAGGGGAGCAGGTCATCTGGGATCCTGGGACTCTAGTGTAGGTAGAGAAGTTCAGAGGCGCAATGCCAGGGGTTAGGAACACTGTAGAGACCATAAAACACAGATTTATGGACAGGGTCGTCCACATTTAACAACAGCTGATTAGAGCCTTTTTCTTTTCTTATCCTGACCCCCCCTAGGCCTCTTTATGTCCCTCCGTGTGTGTGCACAGTCCAAGTGTGTCAGAGTGCGTGTCTCTGCTTTGACAAGAGCACATATTTTGCCTTTTTAGAAGAAGATGCAATCAATCTTACTAGTTAAAAATCTAAAAAGGAATTTTGACTGACAGTGATAAAATGATAAAATGATATCCAATGTTTCTTATCATATCTTTTTTATTGATCGTACTGAAGAAGTGAGATCAATAATAGCAAGTGTTGCTGTGTATCTTTATCTCCCTGTGTCAGACACACTTCTCCAGAGATATACAAAACACAAAACTATACAACACGATAAGTGGATGGTAATAGTTTTCTTAATGCGCAGCTTTTTAGCTGATCCACATATCAAATTTAGGTTCTGTCGTGGTTCATTTTCTCATATATTTGTTTGATAATCTAGTAAAATATAATTGCAATAAAAGTCATGTGTGAGCATGTTCCTTAAATAGAAATGGTTCAAGTTTAAAAAAAGAAAATCAACACTTTAAAATGATAATTCAAATTTAGATCGCAGACTAAACCCATACCACAATGTTTGTAGTATGTGTATTTTGAGTTGTTAGTTGTTAGTCTCTTTCGGCTTTGATCTCTTACGGAGAATATTAGATTTTCCTCCATACAATTTTTTCGTAATTTTTATGCAATACTCTTTATTGCCATACTTTTTCCTCTTGTGGTCTATCCCGCGATGTTGATAGATTGTCAACAATCTCACTGTTTTATTCTGCCTGTCAGAGAAATCATTGCGACAGCATTTGTGTTTTTATGAATAACGGCCTGTCAACAAGCCCTCTGTCATCTCATGCTTACCGACTGTTATCATAGTTCTGCCATGTGTCTGTGTGGTAATAACAAATCCAAAATTCAGGAGGACTATTTGCATTAGGTGCAAACTACCACTTGTCTAACACCTGCTTCTTTTCTTCACTCTTTCCTCGCTCTCTCTCTTCTTCACCTTGAGAGGTTGAAAAGTGGGACATATTTTCCCAGTCAGATAATTTGAGGGTACAGAATGACTAAAAATGAGGCAAGTTTCCTTTGGGCTTGGAAGGGTGCGCCAAAACAGGTGGTGAACTTAACCTGACATTAATATTTTATGAATATGACCCCAGAAGTTGTAATGATAAATGTAATTTGGGGTTTTGTTGGTAAATTACCATGCAGCAGGTGTTTTACGTGACTTTGTCAGACATTAACTCCCCCTAAATGTCTGTTTAAGCACTTTTCCATCAGTGGTGAAAAACGATTCCAGTACGCTCTTGCTCATACAGAGAGCCAGAATTCTTGCTGAGTGAATACTTTGAAGCCAGCAGATTAACCATTTTTTCCAATAATCGTTTTCCCATAGAGATTTTCTCTCTTACTCCTTAACTCTGTAAGTTCAAACCGAGCTGCTGTTGATATTCGTGGTTATTGTGGGATGCAGCAATGCAGTATGAGGATAAGGTCGGCAGGCTTTTAATTGCAACGTGATAACATGACATATAAAAAGGGATGTCCGCTCTCTGCATTTAAAGATTGATTCTTACAGGTTTTATTTCATATTTATACATTTTAGAGTGGATAAGCAGTGTGCTCTGTCAATGTTTTGTACCAAAGAGGCCAAGACTGGTGAAAGATGTGGCCGTAAATTAATGGAAACAACATTCTTTGGGAGAAGTGCTCTCTTACAGTTGGGGCTTGTGAAGATCCTTTTTATCCCTTCCTGTGGCAGAAGAAGCACCCTTTGGTCTGATAAGAGCAGTGTGTGTCTACGTAACAGAAGAGCTTTAATCCCTGACAGATTCCAGTCTTCGTGCCCTGATTCTTTAGTTGAGAGCAGTAAAAAAACGCCTGTAAAACCATGAATTGTTGGGAAAAGATCTGAGGATGTTCCTCGGAGCGTGACATGAAATATACGTGTGAATTTTACTGAGCCCGCGTTCAGAACAAGACCTCAATGTGACTCCTCACGACGTTTTCTAACCCAAAAGAGTTGAAATTTTCTCAATTAATATTCCATCTGTTAAATACTCCAAACGGAGAGTGAATGTATTATTCAAAGTAATGAACTTACTTATAATCACAATGCATTTAAGGGTCATCTTTTGCTAAGAGTAAAGAGTGAGTAGCTTTAACTACGCTGCACTGTTCTGAAATATCTGTATCACTGATTGTAGACCATGTTGCTGTCAAGAAGTTGCCACATCAGCATCAGAAATGCTCTGTGGTTACTGTAACTGCATGCCTCTGCTTGGACACCAGAAGCACAGATTGTAACCACGCTTTTCAAAGACGAATATTCTAATGTCACTGCCATTATGTGAGTCCAAAAAGTCTTCAATTATAAAGCAGACCAAGTAATCCTAACCATCATCTTAAAGAAATAATTTGAAAATACGTTAATTAAAGATCAATTCGCAATCTTGAATGCAACTTCCACGCTGGTGAGTTGTGAGAAACAGCATGGCAGCCTCACAAATGTTTGATCAAGTATTGGTTTACTGTTAGTTTCTAAGAAGTGTTGAGTTATATTGTGCTTATTTCAGAGCAGCTCGCATCCTTTTGAAACCGCAGGATTCTCTGTGGGTCTGGGTGGGTGAATGTCACATTGTTACATGTTTGTCAAACAGAATTTGTGTTATGGTTCCCAAGGGATTCCAGCTGTGCAGCGTAATGGCAACCAGAAATGTCACTGGAGCAGTCAACAATCACTTATTCTTACCAAATCATCTTGATATTGGAGATAAGAATGTGTGTGTGTGTGTGTCTGTGTGGGTATGTTAGGCATCCTCATAGACATAAGAGATAGAAAGATAGGAAATAATTACATTTCCTGGTTGCTTTGATTCTCTCTGTCAAGCATATTGTGTGTTGTTGACACATCTGTTTTCCCCTGATGGCGTACGGCATCTTTACAGGACTAAAATGCCTATAATTCACAGCACTAATAAGCAGTAAGAACCGGTAAAGAACCAGTAAGGCTGGGAACTAGAAATCAACAGTTTGTACGGTTTAACAAACATGGTAGTGAAATCACTACACGCTGTTTTTTCGGATTGCCAGAACCCATAGAGAATGAACATAATTCCAAACAATAACCTTTACTTTAATAAAGTCATCTCCACTGTCTGCAAATTTTGAAGGATTCGGCTTGTGGTTTCAAAAAAATCATGCAACAATAAAGAGGGAAATATCCAAAGCAGACGTGAAAACAAATTGAGTCGTGCGTTGGAGTTCTGCAGTTGCGGCACTTTTAGGTGATCTTTTGTTCAGTTTCTACGCCTGTGGGAAGTTGTGGTAAGACGGAGAGCCAGATTTAAATTCTTACCAGGCTACAATGAAAACTACCTGTAAAAACATAAGTCCCTTCATTCATTCATGCCAGTATCTTTATATACACAAATTGCAGTCTGTTTCCACCTCTATCTGCTCCTGTGGTTGAATTGTGCCGCACCGCGCCTGATGTTTACAGGAACGTTATGTTATCAGGCAACGACCGGCTGCTCTTTCGTCTGACTTCCTGCTTTTTATCTGGACTGACGCCTCTGCTTTGTGGACATGGGAGCTGATGGGACTAAATCTTTACTGGATGCCCACATGTCTTGTACTGAGACATTGCCCATCCTTGGACACTGTCTCTTTGTCATTGTGCATACACCTACACACAGCTCACCCACTCACTTCCTTGTTTCCTTGGACACAATATTCATTTTGACAGAGAAAAATAAGGGATTTTACCACTGGTTTTTGGATTGTTGTATGGCATGTGCACAATATATTTCCTGTGTGGTGTTAGAGAATATATTATTATGAATCATCGGGCAAATTATTGCGCTGATGTCTGTATCATTTCTGGCAGCTTTGTATTGATTATTGAAATTCAGGGTTTTTTGTTGACCCATGGGAATGAAGGGTGACTTTAGGACAGAGTCTGACGCTGTGATAAGGAACGCTGTGTTCCATGTGCCCACAATGTGTTTTGGTATCATTTTCTCTGGGTTTGTGTTCTTTTGTCTTCCACACCTACGTCCCCCCCTGCTCCATGGGTTTGACCTTATGGTCTGGCTAGCTGTCTAGAGACACACACAAACAAACGATGAGACCACACACACTCTGCCGTGTTGTAATGTTAGGCTAACTTATAGTGAAGGCGATATTTTAGTCTCCATGCCCATTTTCTGATAAATCTCAGCCTGTGGTCTAAATTATGTATAAATATTTTTACGTACGTTTTATCCTGGAGGTGTTACGAGCTCATGAATTCAGAAATTTAAGAATCTGTTGTACTTTATGGATTAATAGTAGACACTCCCTGATAACTACTTCTTTTTTAATTTAATTTTAGAATTGATTTATTTCCGTAACACAATAGAAATATGCATCAGTAGTTTCGTAGATGACAGACAAGCTGCCGTCTGGCTTCCCACACCTTGGCACAGCTGGTAGCAGTGGACAGACTGTCCTTTATGTCTCTCTGTGTCTTAGAGGCCTGAAAATATTATGAGATATTTTTAGCTTTTTGTTTCCCCTTAGAATTTTCATTGTTTAGGTAAAAACAATGTCAATTCCATTACCTTGGTTGCAATACTGTAATAGTATAATTGGCATGGTGCCTGACTAGACATGCAGATTCAGTTATGCATGCAGTACTTCTTCCTCTTTCTGGTAAGAGGGACATCTAATTTTGGGTACAATTTTGGTATTCAAGCTTACTATAATGGGTCTTCTTATTAAGATGGAGAAATTAAATGTCACGTCATGCACGATCTAATCTTTCCGGTAAAACATCATTTCACTTCTGCTTCGCTTAAAATCAGTTTTCTGCAGATACATGTCAATTTATTTGGAGATTTGCCTTAATTACAGTATAATCAAAGTTTTAACACTCACACTGATTGATGTAGATGCCTTGTGTCTCCCTAGAGATCCTTATCCTAATCTCAGGCAGAACAGAGTTAATCTGGAGATGACCCTAAAGGTCAAAACAGTTTATAGCGTTCAGTCAGTGGGTGAATCTTTGATTTAACAAACTCCAAATCATTACTATGAGGCAAGATGTTGATTTATGATAATGTAAATGTAGGCCAGTAGGGTTTTGATTTTTCTTTACAGTGTGGAAATGTTATGCAGCCCTCACATTATCCTTTGTCATGTGACCGATTTACAATTTAATGACTTTTTCTGGAATTAGTGCTGAGATTCAGGAACAGGTAACAGGCGGTGGGAGAGAATGTGTGGGCGAGGGGGATGAAGCCTAGACTCTGAACTCTGCACTAACGTACACGATCAGCGCCGATCGAGCTAACCTTACCTCATTTAGAGCAAGTGTTTTTTTAAAACAACTGGTGAACGCAGAATGACAGCTGTGTCGACTTTTCTGTGCCTTACAAGCTCAGTGTCATACAAACTCCCTGTTATGTCCAAGAGAGGAGCCTGCACTGGATCACTGTGACGGTCTTATTTTGCCGTAGATGTTTATGGAGATCCTGGGTGGTCTCCCATTAGGATGAGTTAAGTTAAATCATGGATTTCCTTGTTGTGATCAGATGAGTTATATGACTTCTGGGAGTCTATTCTCTTTGACTATTTGCGCTGACAGTGATGCACTAATAGACATTTTAGAGTTTATTCCAGAGTTATCTTATTTGAAGAGGGAATAGTTATTTTATGTACTATGTAAGTACAACTTTGAGTATATCTAACTGTTTCCTGTGAAACTAGAAGAGCATTTATTGGAGTGCACACCACCACGAAGATCAAACGAGGCCAGACAATAAAGACACCTCAAATTTTGACTACAAAAAGTTACCAAATGCAACCTTTGTGAAGTTACAGCCGTTTCTAGCAGCCTCAGCCCTATTTTCTGATCGTTAAATCACTAATCTGTGATGGCAGAGCACGCAGAAATGTATCATAATAGGTTTATGACCTTAAGAAAGAAGCAACACAATAAAGCACAACTCGTTTAGTGTTTTTGGAATCATGCATCCTTCTGTTCAAGTATATATTTTTACATATATTCATATATTTTAATCAAATTGTGTCTATTGATTGTCTATAAAGGGATAAGTAAACCTATTTATGTTTCTTTGACACTGATGTATTGTTATGAAGACGTATTGAAAGAAAAACCTTAAAAAATCATTCAAAAAGACTTTTTAAATTGATTTTTAAAATTCCTGGATTGAGACAAGCACTTAATGTATTAAAGGGCTCGTTCCTTGGACGGTGCCCAAACATTCCAACCATTCTTGTCAAAATGGGTGCTTGATATTTTGAGTAATAAAGCTATTAATCGAAGAAAGGAGGCATGCCGAAACGTTGGAAAGAGCGAGAGAGGAAGGGTGGAAGGATTGAGACAGACACGGAGGCTAAAGTAGCAAGGCTGGGTAGCGATGGGAAGCGAATGTCCACTCATCGTAACACGTTCAGGTTCACCAGCAGAGGGGAAAACAGCTGTGTGGCCTGCCAGGACAGCATCAGCCCTGGACAAAAATGACAAGTATTTTATGAGAGCTTTTGAAGATGTTGGCTTTATTACAGTGGGTCTGCGACCCCGACGCAGCCCAGTGAAGATTTAGCACCTCACCACCTTCTGGTTTCCCAGTGAGTGAGTATGAGAGTGGCTTTGGGATGGGATGGGGTGGATGTCTGAGCAGGTGTTTCGAAGGCAACCAGAAAACAGCGTTATGAAAGTGTGTCTATTAGGAAAACTGCGACGAGTGTGAATTTACACAGGGTGAGGCCGCTATGACTGTAATGTCACCGCTTTGTTCTGCGGGGACTTTCTAAAATTTAACAGAGCAACAACACATCAGACGATTAGTAATTTGTCTGAGGCCTCTTGTAATGCCTCAACCCCGCTGTGTGACTCAGTTCTGCGATGTTAACCAAATGAGGAATGTTTGATTCCACCGAGCCGCTGACAGGAGCGAGAGGAGACTGTGAGCTCACATTCACACGTTTATGGTGAGCATTGAATTCATCCTGTATCTCTCCCAGACAAACAAAACACTTGGTCTTCTTCAAAAATCTCCCACATAAAAGAAAATGATGCAATGGTTCCTTGCACCTTGATATCGAAGGTTCTTTGAGGTGGAAATACCTCCTGCACGGGAATGTTTTGATCATCCCTGCAGATTCCTGCTTTTTTTGTGTGTGCATGTCATGCCCATCACTACAAGTTCACGAGGTTGCCCGTGTTTACTGTGAGTACCATGGTTATGCGATACACATTTCAGCTGGTGGCAGAGGGCTGAAATGCATCTGTCCAGCTGGTGGCAGTAATGTGCCGTAGACACAACAATGAGTTAATAAAAGAGGGGAAGTAGAGAGCAGAGAGCTAACGGTAACAGCCCAGGTGTTATTTAAACATTAAAAGACAAGGTAGAGGTAGGAAATACGTTAGCCACATCAATCAGATTCATTTCCTTATCTCCAAGGGAACCTGATCGGATGTTCATGTCCTCTGTCCCTCTCTTGACTTCCTATTCTTCCTTCATCAGATAGAGTGGGGCTCCGTGGAGCTTCAGCCGGCTCCAGACCCCCTGCAGCTGAACCAGGAGATGATTGGCCAGTCCCTAAGGTGCCACAAGGACCTGGAGTCCAAACACCACCAGCTCCTGGAGGAGAACCGTCGACTCAGACGAGAGCACCGGCGAATACTCACAGAGTAAGAGTTAGGAGGGGAGTAGGCTTATGTTGTGTGATGGTAGATGAAAATGTGTGTATAAATAAGTGATCAAGATCAGAAGGAAAATATGAATACAAAATCAAATTGTTCCCTCACGATGTTCAGCACTGTAGTTTGTTGATTGTGTTGTTTACATGCAAGGCCTCTCCATATCCTTCCTCCATCTGTGTCCTCTGTATCCTCAGCAGTCCCCCACTATGACATCATCATTGGTCGCCCTTTTGAGAGCGCTGTGGGTTCCGCCCAGCGTTGCAAACTGGGCTCGTGATTTCTTGGAAATGATTTACTTGTATGTCTTTCATTTTGCATATTACTTTGGCTCAACCTTTTTTGTTTTCAAATAGCATTTTTCTAATTATTTGCTGCTTCATTCTTTGGCCAATGAATAGTATTGTCAAAGGCAAGACTGTTTTGTATCTAAATTGGGTGGAGTTACTGGGAACAACTGTCAGAGGACCGACAAAAAAGAATCTTCAGCTTTAAAATTTCTGTTTTATGATCTTCAAATGAGAGAATTTTGTATGATTGCAAATTGAATCCTTCGGGTATTTTTAACAGGCGTTTGCAAACACAGCTTTGGGCTCTGATTTTCATAGACATTTTTGGGTGTTTTTAAGCACCAAACAATTAATCTAAAAATATGAATGGGTCAATAATGAAAAATATTATTTCTCTGATCCCCGGAAAACACACCTTGGTGCCTGTGTTTCTCTCACCAGGTTAGAGCAGCATGTTCAAGATAAAGAGACGATGGAGAAGAAGCTGTACTCGCGGTTTGTCATGGTGTTGAATGAGAAGAAGGCCAAAATCAGAGGACTGCAGCACTCTGTCCGCCAGCTCCAAGAGATACAAAGCTCCAACGAAGACCAAAGACAAAGGTCAGTAGGTGGCCTTCATGTGGACTCCCCTGATGCTCTGGAGTACCATCACTGGAAGCAAAGTGGAACCTTAATGTCCGAAGACTCCACATAAGAATTACTAGATACACAAGTGATTCCTTTTACTGTATCGAACCTATGACTTGGTGTTTTTCAGACATGAAAGCAAAAAAAAACAACCTTACACCTGATTATTCAGCCTGTTTCTCACATCTGTTCTGTCTGTATTGGCTCATATCTCCTCATCACTCATCGGTCAATATAGTTTATTTACACAATGTATAAATTGTTGATAATGATAGATGTCGCTAGAATCTGCCAGCTTCATGAATCACATCACCGGAATTGAGTCCAAATCCAAAATATACTTGGCAGACAATCATTGTAGCCGAGGGAGCAACCCAGTTTGAACAATCCAAGAGCAACGCTTTACAACTGGTAGCTTACTGGACGGCGTTTTGTATTTTGACAGAATATAGGATAAAAAAAATGTAGGTCACGATTTCCTTTTAGTCGCTCGTGAAGATGTTGATTCCAAGCAGGCAGCACAGAAGTCATTCAGATCAGTGCGTGCTGGCCGCACCTCTGGCATCTGCAGAGCACAGACGATGCCTAATTTCCCTTTAACAAGCCTATTTTATGTCTTCCATCATCGCAGGCCACAATTGTATGATGGAACATTTTACTCACAATTACTGCTCATGTGTCTGGCTGTGCTGCCATCCCTTCTGGTTAATAATGAGAAAATAGGCTTTGCCAGCAGTGAAGTCCATTGTGTTGTTCAGTTTCAGTTTACTTTTTTCACACTCTCACACATTGGTTTTCCTTCATACAACGTTTTCTCCTCCCCGCTAACACCCTTGTCATTTCCTGCATTGACAGTGATGCGACGCGTGGGGAAGGTGGCAGCCAGGATAGAAGAGAGGAAGAGACAATGGAGAGCATTCCTCCATCACAACAGCCAACTATTCTCATCACAGGTACATACACATGTGTTTTTCCTAGAAGGAAAGGAAATTACTTCGAGTTTCCTGAACGCTTATAAACAAAAATAATTGAAAACCATGGATATGTATCGTTTGTGTTTGTGGTGTAGTTATACACAAGGTCCTCTTATTACTCAGACTAAAATATTAGAGGCTTTTCTCCTGGGTAGGGCCCAGCCTTACCATTCCTCTTCATAACATGATGAAACCTGGCAATTCTCTCTGTTTATGAGCTCGCACACACAAGTGATCACGGGAGAAACTATTGGTGGAGTGTCCTTCAACACAAAGCTATCCTATTACCCTTGTAACGTAAAAGAGAAACACTGGTTGGAGTTTTGCTAATTATTTGAAGCAACATTAGGCAATTCTTTTGAGCACCTGGTGGCTAAAACACTCAAAAACAAGCCCATAGAAACAGCTGGGATACACCAGCATATCAGCTTACTGTGTTAGATGGAGCATCTTGGACCTCCCACTTAAGTCATGTTTCTGGCCACCTGAAGACCAAGATGCATCCCACTTTTAGCTTCGGTTTGCTCTCCGAGGAGTTTTCGAACTTGCTTCATAAGTTGCCATAACGCATCGTATGTGTCGCTGAGTTACTCTGGGCAGCTTTGCAGACATTTCCAGTCATAGTAAGTTGTTCTCGCCTTCTAGTCCTCCTGCTCAGCGTACAACCTAAGGCTCTGCCGTATCTCTGTAGAGCAGGGCGTGTTAGTGGGTGTGATGTCATAGGTCACAGTGTGACTCATTAACGATTGAAATTTTCAGCGGAGCTCAAAGTGTTAGCTTTCGTCAATCTGAGCCCACAGTCCAGTAAACGTGACAGTTGAGTGCAGCGCATTATGGAGGCAACTTAAGCACAAACAGAGAATGTGCCCAGGGGCTGGTGGGTTCTGGGAAACGCACTCCGTGAGTCACGAACCCACCCAACAAAAGTCTGCTGATTGTTTCAACACGGCCGGCCACGTGGTGGTCCTCTCCTTCCTGCATCATGGAGACCAGGTGTGATGTCACCTCTGCTGAATCATACTCACCCCCGCGCCCCCTCCCAGGATTACAGTGCTGCAATGTGTTGGGGTAACCCCACCGCCTGCTCTGTCAAAGCTCCGTTTGTATTCAGACCCAAAATCAATCCCCCCAAGAGGATAATTCAGTTGCAAAACACACTGATGATGTGCGGTAACATCAGCAGGTTCTGTTATCTGTGCGTCATGATCTGCCCTCTATCTTAATCAGTCTTTCTCTCACTCACAGACTCACAAAACACACACAAACGCACTTTGTATGGTCTTTATTTTGGCTGGAGTGAAGGCTAATGAGGGCTGTAGATTGGGCTCAGTATGGGTCCTGGCCTGAGTAGGTTTATTGCTGCCCAGAAAACCTTTTTTCTCGGCTTACTTGTGTTTTTCGGCAGCAACTCTCCAAAATGTGGATCTGACAGCACACTGTAAGTTACACAGAAACACAGAAGTCCACTGGATGGTTTGTCCCCGATATTCTACGCTGAGCTTTTAAACCTTTCAAACGGGTGTGTCTCGAAATGTGTGTGTGTGTGTGTCCGTCTCCCAGTATTTACACTAATTCAGCTGTCCAACAAATCAGTGTGGGCGTTTCTCTCTTGGACGTAAGCAGTGTGGTGGAAATGGGCCATATTTTCTTGTTGGGGACTGTTACATTATGCTAATGGCTGCTTAATGCATTGTTTTTCCCTCTTGTTTATGTTGTGCAGTCACAGTCATGTAACCCCGGTAACCAGTTAATTCACAGTCAATTACTGTCGTTCATTGGACCCTAAACATATTAGAACCAAACAAAGTCTGCCTCTAAATTTATGGGCATTATTTTACACGGAGGCTACGTGTTTGAAAAATAAACGGATATAGAATCTACCCAAACTTAGTGCGTTACATCATTCTTTAATGAGTTACTCGACCTCAGTTAACCCCCCGTGCCCGAGGCTGTGTTTTCATTTTCCTGGGCCTGATAAGAGTGTTTAATGATAGAGCAGAACTGGAGACAAAAAAGACAAAAAAAAATCTCTCGCTCTTTGACCTTTTCCCTCCAGGTTTGCCATCCGATAGCGACAACTTAAGAAGCACATCTGTCACAGAGAGGTGACCGTAGATGGAGACTGAAGGAAAAGGTGTGAGTGATGTAGAAAGAACAGAAGCAGATGGAGCATCTGAGAGGACGCCAATATTCACAATGGAAAAGGAGTCACGGAAAAATCACAGAAAGGCCTTCTGCTTGAAAGTCACATGAAGGGCGATGCCAGACTCCAAACGTTGTTGATTCTTTTTACTGCGTTCGTATTCATCAGTGTTTCCTTCTCCGGTCACAGTCCTCAGTATTTCTCTCTTAATCTGAGACTGCTGATCAATCTGTCGATCTTTGAATGCGAGCACGCTAGCAGCAGTGTTAAAGGGCGAACAGGTGTGTTTGTATGTCCGCCTGCATATAAATGATTATGTCCAAGTGTGACTGGGCTTGTGCGGAATGCCAGATCTTTGGTCCTGATAAAGGGGACATGAAGGGTGTCTCGGGTTAACAGAGGTTATCTGTTCCTTGAAACTTCCACAAGTGTGATGCAAATGAGAAAAAGAAAAAGAAAAAGAAAGCGGTTGAACAAAAATGGCGTCCGTGTTGGAACATCCACGTCATCCTAATGAAACCATTGATCGCAAAAATTAGCAAGAAAGCTAACAACGATTCAAATCACTAGTCAATGACAAACTCATGCTGATTTAAAGGACGCGTGGAGTGACAACGTTTTGTTCCCTCTGTCATTGTGTTCAATACGTTCAACAGGTCGGGATCTGGTGTGTGTGGGCGTCCCCGTAGACAACAGTGTTTCAGACGATGAGGAGGTGCAGCCAAGACGGAAGCGTCGACCCCCTCACACTCTGAGCCCGGAGCCCTCTGAGCAGGAGTGAAGTGTCAGGTTGGTTCCGTAGCCAATGAAACGTGTCACACATTTTGTTCTCCTCACTTTAATTTCCTGGATCATAAACGGTTCCATGTGGCCCCTAAAATCAAAATTAAACAATAATACAAAATCATAAAATAACCCGAGCATTTAGGGCCCTTTATGCCCCTCCCCCCAACCCCACCCCACATTTTTTTTTCTCTATCGTATGTTTCCACAAATCTGCACTAACTGCTGTGGGGTGTAGCCCCCTTCCTCCCCGCTTTCATCCACTTGTGAACGATGAATCATAAGTTTTTTTGTACTGGTTTCCCAGCAAATACGCACAGATGGATCAGATGGATCAGATGGATGAGAGCCACTTGCACAAAGTACACACTTCCTCCAATCCCACGATCCCAGCTCTGGCCCCGGCCTCTTTTTACGTAATTATTTTGTTGTTCCCCTTGATCTGGGTATTGATTTCTCCGTATGGACGTACTCCTACCATCGGCTTTGACCACATCTCTTTCCTTAGATGTGGCACCGAGCACCGGATGCCAGCAAAAAGCCTGCCCACCTCTTCTCAGTCAGGTCGGACATAACCACAGGATAAACGTTTACTGTCTGTATCAATCTGGCAAGTTAGCAAAAGTATTTCTCAGATTTTAGAATATCAGCTCCTCTTCTGATGATCCGGCTCGTGCGTGTTACGTTGTGACTCTGCGTCCTGCGGCCGAACGCTCTCTCGTACTGAATCACTGTGACAGAGTGACCGTGGAGTTTTGGACTGTGGTTGGGCTTAATGTGAGCCAACATTCTAATTGTCTTTATGTCACACTGCTGCCAAGGAAAAGCCTGAAAAGCAGCCTTTCTGTCCTTTCTTTTCCTTTCTCGTCCTCTTGTCCTTTCTTGTCCGTGAGCTGCTCGGTGTTGCATCGCGTGTCATCTCTATCTATTGCCAGAATGCACCAACACGCCTTTACGCACCTCAGTTTTTAGATTATTATTCTATAATATGAACGTGACATGACATAAATTCTGTTTCTCGGATTACGTTCTGAGTAAATATTAAACTCTTTTTTTTCTTCTAAGAACTTTATAATATCCTCCCACAGCTGAGATTTGGGTGTTGGCTGGCAAACGAGCGAGAGAGAAATGTACTGCAGTGCAGCCTGGTGTAGCTAAGCACCGACAGCATCAGGCGACGAGCTCCATCCACGCACTTCGACGTGCCTTCTCTCCTCTTCCATCCTCGCCACTGCGCTCCGTCCTGTTTCCATCTGTTGTTCGCCTCATTTTTTTTTCTGTCTCAAAACAAATAACATCCTCCCTTCACCTTCGGCAGAATACAAGCTGTAATTCAGCCTCGTCTCATTATGTTGCGCTCTATTTCCCAAAGTACACCTCAAGATTGAGGGGTGAAATATTAAATTCAACCCAGTAATCTTCATTGTGTCAGATCTCTCTCTGTCTTTATGCCTCTCCTTTGTTTCCTCTCATCACCCTGTCCTCTTATTTTAATGGACACACGATATCCACATCTCATCACGTGCAGGATTAAAGCCCTAAATCGAACGCCGCGTGTACACAGACTTTCTTGTCTCCCGTCCAGCAAAGTGGCTGACGCTACTTTGGGCCAAATCGACCCCCACCCCGGCACACACAACCAAAACAGTAACGACCGAGCGACGGCGTCCTGAGTTGTCCCCGTGCTTGAGCCAGATTTGAGCCCAGTACGCGAAAGCAATTTCCAGAAAGCCAAAGGTCGACGCCACCATCTGGTTTCCTTTAGCCGTGACAATTACCTGCCACAAGTCTCATGAGAGACTTTCTGCATGTTTGTCTCTCATCTTGAATAAATAAAAACGCCAATCAAATGACACCATCTTTTCCCAAACGCCGCAGGCCGAGTGCTCTAACCGGCGCTGCTGTAAGGACGGGCCTTTAAACGCGCTTGTGGTATGTGATATCAGGGAACGCGACGCCCTTGGTAACCGATGTCATCCGCGCGGATGACTTGGAGAACACGGCGGAGACTCTGGACCAGGAGGATGGAAGCTATTTCTCATGAGTTTGACTTCGCCCTCAGCCAGATTTTGGCTGCCAGGATTCTTGGCCGTAGCTCCGTGTGAGACCAAAGAAGGAGTAACAACTACTGAGGGACAACAGGCTACGCCCAGAAGAGAGGGTGTCACCACCAAGGAACCGACGCTGCTTTGTTGCTGCTTATTCATCATGTCTCGCTGATGTTTTCCTCCCGCTTCTCATTGTGTAAATAAACCGCACTGCACCTCTTTCATTTCCCCGTCTGAATGACTATTTAGCGTGTGATAGTTTGACCTCCCCTCGTCTCGTTTTCATCTGCCCTTTTACTCGTGGGTACTCCGTGGCCCAAACTACCACGGGGGTGTTTTGCGGAGGGTTAATAGGGTTGTGTTGTCTCTCACTGTCTTCACCTCCTCACCTCTGTCTTTACCTCTGCTGTCAGCTTTAGGTCCTGAGGTCATCGCAATGTGTCCTCCCATTGACGGTAATGAACCCGTCCCGCCGTGACCTGCTGGGAGTGTGACCATTCTACCTCTGACTCCTTGGCCCCCTCCCCCGCTGCGCTTTTTTGAATTCGATGATACCTGCACATTTGTTCAGGACCACGGGTGGCCGCCGGGATAATCCCACAACACGCGCTGGCCGCTCTGGTAATCCGCACAGGAATGTCACACTCTTTCCCCTACAGATCCCATCAGTAACGCATGTGTTAAAGGGCGAAGTTCAGATCGGTATCTGAGAATAATTCACTCGAGCCATGACAGTACGGGGTGTACGTGAAAGAATATCGGATGGATGGACTGAACATTTAGTCCAACTTCTGTTCCGTTATCAGGGATGAAAGTAAATCTGCATCTAATCTGAAGATCTTGAAATAACTCTTGATTTGTAATTATTGCCATTTTCAACAATTTACTCTTTTTTTTATTGCATTATTTAGATTTTACAATCCAAGAATTTAATTGAAAGATAGAGAAAAAAGTGTAAATATGTAAGATTTTAATTTGCTGCATTCTGTGATTGTGGTTTTGAGAAATAAACATTTTTCAGTGCACTGTTCTTGTTTTTCTTTACCACCCCGACACTGTTGTCTATAAAAAAATACAAATAGGAGAAACGCTGTCTTTACATGAATACGTACGCTTAAATGTGCTGACGTGGCAGATTCTCAAGCGAATGATCAGAACCAGAAGAGAAAAAAAATGTGAATGTTTTATGCATGTTTTACATATTGGATTGATGACATGGTTATCTGTGATTGAACGAGACAAACTAATGACGAGTGGAGGTTCACCCATTATCTAGTCTGTTCATCAATATTTGAAGTATGGGACATCTTTCTAGGGGGTAAATTTACAGCCACACGTTGGGCTACGCCGCCTGAGTGAATCAGAAACGGGACCTTGCGATCCGTGCAGCTGAAATGGTTAACGCTGTTAGTGAGAGAGCGATGATGGCTGAAATTAAACGTTCCCTCGCTCGCTTATCATCGTCATTCACTTACAGCGCACACCTGTAGGACCTCTTCCATCCAGGGAACTGACAGAAGTGTTCCTGCCGTACTCCCTTTGCTGCCCGAGAGCGGCGGTGAGACAGAGCCGCCTTTGTTGTCGTCTGTGCTGTGGTCTCACCGCTGACTGCTTTTCGCTGTAATGTCTGAAACATCTTAGTCAGAAACCGAAAAAAAAGACAATTTATTTGCTATCGTCAAATAATCTCTGATGAGTAATTTTAGCAGTTAACTCATCTCTGAGTGGGTCAGGACTCCTCTCACCTTTGGAGAGAGGTTTTAATGCTACTGAATTACCTGAAACTCAGCTGCTTTCGATCCGGATGAACTGCAAACGGTACACACACGATCATTTTATCCACTTATATCTTTTATTGTGCTTTGTTTCGCCCTAACTCACAAACTTGATCGCTTTTATCGGCTCTGCTGCGTTACCTGTTATTCATTTGGCTCACAGTAGGCAGTCCAGCTGTTCCTGCTGAGGTTGGCACACACACGCGCACAGACGCACACACACGCACACACACACACACAGGTGGAGGTATCCCAGTGGGCAGGTTTGTAGTAAACTAAAGGAATATATCTGAGGGAAATGCAAAGTCAGCAGTAATTCTTCCTACTGAATCTTCTGTGTGTACGTTTAGAGTCATATTTACACATAAAAACATGTTTGGACTTCCAATTGTTTGCAGATGAACCACCACAGATCTCACCCAGTACCCAAATAACAAAAGTTTGTCATCAACCCACATCTTCACTTTGTATTTTGTGCTGACTAATCTTTCCAGCATAACTTAGTTGTTTTTTTAATGGGTCTAATGTGTTGCCAGTGGCAACCAACCACTGTCTACCCGGTCATTAAAGGGGGCTTTTGATCATTAGAAGTAATGAGCGGTTTCTTTGTGAGATGAGGGTGTGAACTGATTAGTCACGTTATTGAAATGAAACTAAACGTCCTGCAGCGTTTCAGCAGACGGCGCTTGAACAGTAAGCGTGTGATAATGACAACTTGCTGCAGGCTGCTGGAAGGAAACTTTCTCTTTCCTCTCTCACGTTCACTAACGAACGCAGCGGGTTGATCCTGAGCGAGAGAGTGAATAAAAAGTCGTTATTGATGCTGCGTAAAAGTGAAAATTGCCTCCGAGTGCCCGAGCGTGGTGACGTAGTCCCAAACCGAGCCGTTTTAAAAAAAGGCAGCGCTCTGTGTGCCACCCAAGCATTTTAATGACAAGCCAAAATGAATTCCTACTGCACATTTACCAAAAACGTCCTTGAAACGTGTAAGCGGAGCCAAAGAAACCAAAATGATTTCCTATAGCCGAGTTCATCTCTCATGACTCTGCATGCGTTATGTTATTATCTCGACTTCCTCTTGGTCGGAGACCAAAGAGGCAACGAGCCGTCCACATCGCCTGCTCTCATGTAGGCCTAATTGCTGCCTGGCTCAATAACCGCCTGTCTCACGCAGTCATTTCATCTGTGGTTGAAATACAGTGAGAACCATGTCTCCACCGGTAATTTCACAGTGGGGAAGCGTTGAGTTTACACACAGTCTGCACAAATGCCTTAGACCACACATTTTGGATTTCGGTTGTCAGATAGAACATTTCGTCTGATATATCTTCAAAATGTTTCATCCTGAGTCCCCCGGGGGGTTTGAGAATTAAACTTTTCCCACAAAGCTGCCTTATTGTAAGTGTAACTGGTTAAGATCTATGACGTGGGAACGGTCTGGTTCCAGTTATCAAATGATTTCCCAATTCTTGCTCACTCACTCTCCCTTGTTCGTTTCCCATGTTGGAGCGGTTCTCTTAGAGGTGATGATGTCGTGACTCATGGACTTCGAGTCTGGCGGCGTACGCAGTCGACGTTGGAATGTGCTCCTTTCGGTGCTGCCGTCTGGGTTGGGTGGTTGCAGCGCAGCCTGATGAAAGCGTGTAATCAATGGGAACGTAACTGCCACATTTCCACCAAAGTCTTGACACGTCTGAGAGATTTAGGATCAGAGAGAGGCCTCGCTGGGCCTCGTGCTTCGGCCGCGTGTGCCAAGCGGATTTGATTTTAACCGTGTTGATGAAGAAATTCGCTCGATTCGTGGGAGTCCTTAAATTTGTTCAGACTTGTAAATGCTTGCGGGGACGCAACCAATTCTCAATAAATCCCGGTCCTACGTTTGAAGGCCTTCTCTTCATACTGATTTCGTTTGTGGGTGGCGTCCAGGTCGCGGATCCTTTGTGTCCCAAACTTTCTTTCATCCTCCGTATTTGACGTTTTCGAGCAACATCAAACCTCGTAGTCTTCCCAGAATGCACCTCTATTGATCTTTATTCTTGGCTGCGTCGATCCGACAGTGGAGAAATGACCTGTTGCAAGAAGAGGAAATCATCAGCATCAAGAGTTTACGGTAATTGTGCACATTTAAGTTTTATAAATTTAACGTGCACATCGGCATCACCGCCACCTGGAGCCCCTTTGGTTCGGAAACGGCAAAAGATCACCGGATGAACAAAGAACAGGCGGAGAGAGGAGAGGAACGCTGGAAGGACGAGGTCAACGGCTCGCTCTGGAAGCACCAATTAGTGGACAGAGGACCAAACCTGTCTCTGTACCCGCCCTCATACCGGCTGACTGTCCACCAGCTGTCCCAGCATGATTGCCGCCTGCCTGTTGATTGACACCTGGTATCTGGTACGGAGACAGTTGTGCCCCTGAAAGTCGGCGTGCAGCTCTTCATTTGTTTTCCTTCCAATTATTTTTATGTCATTCGGAAGTCGTAGAAACGAGCGGGCGAGGCTGGCAGGTCGGGAGGAAGGGCGATCGGAGCCGGAAGGTCGCTCGTTCCATCCCCGGCTCCTCCCGCCGCGTCGAAGAATCTCCGAAAACCCCCGAATTGATGACTCGGAAGTCACTTTGTTAACAACAACGTCCAGACGCGTATATGTAAGCGTCAAAAGGATGGCGAGCGTTCAGCCGCCGCCGTCTGACTCACGTTTCTATGTTAAATGTGATCGCTTCGTCTTCGGCGTATCACATCTTCTGTTCTCGTACCACGAGGACAGCTAAGGCCTGTCCGCTTTTTCGGTAAGCTCCCTATTTCTTTTCCCACTAGACAACATCACTAATTATGTTCAAAATAGAAACAAAACGTACATTTACCGGTTTGGACCGAAGGAGGATGATTGAAATCAGCTCCTGAGCAGCAGCTTACCTCTTTGCTCGTCTCTAAAGCTCAGCGGATCAGTCGTGGCGGTCTGGCCCTCCACTCTTGGCTCCAAAGGATCAGGGTTCACGTCTATCCAGAGGCAACTTCATTTCCCCACATTTTCTGTTTTAAACGGGGGGTTCGCTCGCACGCCTACACCTAGATTCGTTTCCCAGGGTACCCTGGGAAATGACAGCAGGCCGGCTTTTCTCTCTCTGCGTCGCAGGTTTTGCTTCGACACTTGAATTGTTTGTTTCCTTTTCAATCGAGGTGAATTTTATTGCCGTGATTTCCTCCTGCACGCCTCAATTTGTAGATTTTTGGGTGAAATTGTGCAGAAATAAGAGGTGGGAGGCGGGACATCCTCTGATCAGCAGTCCAGGCTTCAAACTGAACAAATCCCTTGAGGTCAGAGAAATTTAACGCCCGTTTTATGCCTCCTGAGGTCGCATGGTGCCGGAGGTAGACCACGTTTATAGGTCATGTGATATGTGGGTCATCTTGGGGCCCACACAGCAGATCGCCAGGATCAAACACTCTTTGATTGGCTCCTTGACTCGTTGATTTACGGGCTCTGAAAGGCAACGGGAGTCCCCTGGTTCCACGTACAGTAGAGAGCTTTTACACGGCAGTAAGACTCGACTTGAAACTTTCAGCTTCACGATGAGTCAGTTAAGAAGCTGCAGCTGTAAAATCATGAAATGATTCCCATAACTCTGAAACAGAGTCGTCGTTAATTATGCCGAGGTCAGCTGGTAAATTCCTTCCAAAATTGTGTCAAGTTTTTCTCCTTGGTGCAGTTTCCTGTTTAGGTCATTGCCGTTTTTTTAGCTGTGCTGGTGGTGGAACTTAGTCGATTATTAATCAATCAATCACGTCTTTGGTAAATAATGACATATTGAAATGCCTTACATACAGTCCAGCCTTGTAGGTAAGATGTATTGTGGGTAACCGGTGCTGAGCTTTGGGACGATCACCACGCAAACCGTCATGAAAAAGGCACCTACGACTTTTTACAAGGGCCCCCAGGCTTCAAGGGCCATCCTCCCGGTCAGTATCTTATCACCTCTGCTCCGGCTCTCATCTGGTGCGAGTCGCTTCAGAGACAACGCCATGATTTTGGACAATTATCCCGTCCCTCTCCAGCCGAAAAACCAGACATGCATGACAGTTATGTTGCATGGAAGCGTACACGTCTGCTTTTGGTGGTAACATAAATCCAGCGCTCGTGTTTTGGAATTATTGAAGGAATTTAATCTGCTGAACGCTCGAAATGATCCACTGTTCAAAATATTGTTTAGTAGAACAATTATAAAAACATTTGTCACATTTATAGTCAATTTAGGCACAAGTCACACGATTGATATTATTGGGGATGAATGTTGGATATGTCAACATTTCATTAAAACATATATTCATATTATATGTGCATATTAAAAGAATACACCTAAAATGCACACACACAGACACACACACACTTAAAAAGCGCTCTAGCGGGACCCAATCTCAGTGATTATCATGTAGGGGTTAATAATCTGTGGTCCAGTCTCTCCCCCGTGTGGAAAAAGGGAAGCACAGTGGTTTCCAGTTACTTCTTCACTCGCTCATTCACACTGATTACAAACAAGGATTCTCATTTTACAACAAGTTGTTACTGTCAAACTCCTCCATGCGTCGATGGGCTCAATTAAAGACACACCGACAGTGTTTCAATTAAAAACTCACCACGGATACCTGTCCGTATCTGCGGAGGTGAGGCAACTGCGTGCGTCGTGCGTGAAGGGATTATCATGGTTTGTTATGTAGGGTGGATGGGGATGATCGACTTTGGGTATTTGGAGAAATAAGTCTAAGATGAGATATCTAGTGTCTGACTGAGATGCATCTTTGGGGGCCTCTCCATGCACCCCATTGCGCATGGAAACGGTTTACGCATTGAAACATTTACCATATAACGGTAACGACAAAAATTTCGATTTGCTCTCTTGCACACGTAGGTATAAACTTTACATCGTTGTTGATTTGAAGTGAGTGTTAAGTCTTAAACTTTTTTTTGATTTCTTGAAGACACCCAACTTTGTGGTCCCAAATGGAGATGAAACCTCCCTCCAAAGATAAATGGATGATGTGCGTGATGTCGCAGCAGCCTGATTGGTTGAGGATGCGCCTGCGGGACACCTGGCTAAATGACCTTTTTTTCTCCTTCAGAAAGGGTCTCATTCACTTTTCAGATGGGCACTCTGCCCCTCCTCTCCAACACTGACGAAATAAGTGCGTGCGTTAGGCAAAATTGAAGTTGTTG
Organism: Brotula barbata; assembly: GCA_900303265.1. Classification (NCBI taxonomy): domain Eukaryota; kingdom Metazoa; phylum Chordata; class Actinopteri; order Ophidiiformes; family Ophidiidae; genus Brotula; species Brotula barbata. The sequence goes on along the minus strand of OMNV01016053.1, from coordinate 2,132 downwards.
CGTGCCAGCACTTGACGGTTTGCGCTGCGCCCCGGAGGAGTGCGACCCCGCAACTCTGGAGCATCAAGGCGAAGAGAAAGGCGCACCGGGGAGATAAGTGCTGCTGCGCCCGAACCGCAGTGGACATATTTGGGCACTTTTTACATGCATGTGACGGACTGGGACAAACTGGATTAAAGGAGATAAATCGATTTTTCTACATTTTATGGGATAAAAGATATTTGAAAGTAAGTTATTTTCTTCTTGATTTTAATATCAACCGGGAATTCAAACTATTCCACCATAGCAAGAGTTTGGCGATTATTACCATTTGTAACAAGCAATTACACGTTTGTTCGCTTTTAAATGTTGGCTTACTTTACTCTGATCTGCGCTGTGAACTTTTATTTCACCGATTTCCCACCGAGTCCCGCCGTGCTGTCCTTAGATAACCCATCCCAGTCTATCCCGTTACTCCAGTGTCGGAAATAACGCTCCAAACCGGCATAACGCACAGAGACCGACTGCGCGCCCCTCATTTATAACATTCAAAGTATTCACGAATATTCGAATCAAATCTGCATAATTTATTTATAATTCAGCAGCAACAGGTGTTTGTGTGAGGAGGGGGGAAATGTTAACCGCGCTAAAAAAAAAAAACCAACCCAAAAAATGCAAGAAGAACCAACGCATCCATACGCTGATGCATAACATATTTCTTTTGATATTCATCTGTTTATAATCCAGCTGTAACCTCGGCTGTGCGCTGCTGCTCTACATTTCTAGGATGACACAAGTTTCCTCGAAAACTGCGCCCCGTCTGCCTGTGACTGAGGCGCAGCCTTCGAGGAGAAACCGTCTGCGTAAAGGAAAGAAACAGCAAACGGGAGATGGTGCATTGTTTGACCCAGACGTCTTGCTCCCATTCCCCCATAACATTTCATGTAGTTTCCATGACTCTGTTCAGGGTGGGTCTGTTGACTCAGAGTGGACTTAGGTCACGCTCATTTACCCACCCTGAGGTATTTGATTTTCATATTTGTCAGTATTGTAGCGCAGGAAGCAGAGAGAGGACAGACACTGTATTTTATTGTTCACTCCTGTTTATACAGTGGGGTGCAACAAAGTGCGAGCAGGGAGGGGAGGGGGCTCCACGTCCTCCTGTTTCCAAAATTTGGTAAATCCTCCAGTGGGGGACCCCACTGGAGGATTTACCTCTAAGTCTGTGTCATCGTGGTCAGATTTTATCCTTAAGATCAAACTTCCCATTGAAATGAATGAACATTCTGCCAGGCAGGTGTTGTAATGTTCAGTCAGAATTAAGAAAATGTGACATGATGGAAGCGCTTCACGTCTGCTTAATCAAACTGTGCACAACTCCGATCCATCATCCCATCAGTTGTCTCTACTGGATCCAAATGATGGAACTTTACTCTATTTTCTGCATCGTTTGCATGGATGAAATGTATCAGTGAATGTTTGATAACATAAATCAACTATCATCAAAGTAAATCATTTGTGTAAGGATGTGGAGGCACCGTTGTTTTAGTCCAAGGTTTTGAAAGTCTCGTCTCCTAATGCAGCCCTTTTTTCCATTTTTGCCAACAGATGTTACTAAATATAAAGCACATCCTGTGGTTATATTGTCTCTGTGCAGCCGCAACTGGAACAGGTAAGATCACAGCTCTTCCTATCATTCTCTCTCTCACACACACACACACCCTCCTCGTATCCTTCTCTCTATCTTTCTCCCCTTTCCTTCCCATCTCTGTGTGTGTGTCCTATATAATATACTGTATATATTATATATTATATATATTAGTTGCACACTAAGTTTGCCCCGGCAGTGTTCCTCGATTCTTTAAGCTGCTTCCCATGACACTCTACCAAAAAGGTGAGGGTCTCACGGTGTCCGTCAATGAACTGGGTGTCTCAGTCAGGCCCCATTTGTCCCCCCCTCCCAGTCCCCCATCCTTGTCTGTGTATGGATGGACACCTTTCAATTAGACTCCGGTCCCAGTCTGGAAATAACAGCTGGTTTCACCTCACATCCTAATAAGGCCCTCTGTTAAAACACACTCATGCCTCTGGGGCTGTCCCACTGCCGTTTCCATAGCATTCCCCACATTGTTCTGTGTGTTTGACCCCCTCCC
>OMNV01016052.1:49357-69958 GCA_900303265.1 Brotula barbata | reverse complement strand
TAGGTGTGGCACAAGATCAGTCTTCCACACACCAACAAAGTTTATTTTTCTGTGTCTTTGCTGTGGTTCTGAGAAGCGCCATGGCTTTGAATGTTTCTGACAGCCACACTTCCGATTGCTCAAACTGAAACTCTGCCACTTCCTCTCCCATATACCACTGTCAGTGTGATTGCGATTGTGAATGTGTGTGTGTGTGTGTGAAGAAAGGAACAACTTGTTTGTGATTATCACACAACAAACTAGAGCACCGAGCAACACCTTAACCAGTTTCCTGCCATCTAAATAGGTTGAAATGAATTTGTTCTTATTTATTTTTATAATTACAATAATTCATAAAGAATTATTATTTAACATTGTTCGGTATGTATGTATGTAATTAATGTAATGTAATATGCTGTAATTTGTGGGGTACAGGATTATATATTGTATGTACTATGTTGAAGTGTTGGATGTATAAAACTGAATCAGTACGTACACACCGTCTATCTCCAGGAAATAGTCACGTCCATTAACCGTGTTGTTAGAGAACCTCTCCGGCTGTCCTCAGCTTCCCATTCGGTGCACAGTGGGCATGAAAGATGACAGCCGGGGGGGTCACAAAAAAGAAACCAAGTCAGGAAGCAGGAAGGAGGGATTGTTAAAAACGAGCTCCATAAAGACAGAAGGATGAGCTGAGCTGGCTGTCTATAAATATCTCCCCGTCTCCTCTCCTCACCTCCTCCAGCGTTGGCCTCACTTCTGTTCCGTCGTTCTCCAGCAGTTCTTCAGTTTTATTGTGAATCCAGACGTTCACCTTAATCCACGCTGGATATTACAGCAAGACGGTCGCGGAAATAACGGAAATGAAGGCCCCGCCATGTTTTAGGAGCAGGGTGACAGGGCGATTGACACGACTGACTGGTGACATCCTGAGAATCGTTTCCCGGCAACGTGATGACAAGGGTTTCCCCACAGGTCCATTATTGTCACAGTTAATAAAAAGAGAGGACAGGTTTGCACTGTTCATTTCCTAGCCTCGTTTCAAATCATTAAAATTAGCACATCGTACGCCACAAACGAGATTTCCTGTTGTTCTCTAGATGGTGTTGTTTGTGACATCCGCGTAAAGAATTGATTTCTGTTTTTAAACAGCTCAGGTATTCATACAACCGAGCTTTCCAATGCTCTGAGTTCAACCTGAGGCTAAGATAATGCTAAAAGAAGCCACAAGAACTTGTCTGTTAGAAACAATTTTTTCTTTAAAATCTTTTTAATGCTTTAATATTATCTTAGACAGACAAAAAGTATTGCGAGTTGTCACATTTGATCAATTTTAGACTGATTTTCTCCTGAATGACTGATACCTCTCTGGGTATTAGCTTTAGCTTAGTTTACGTTCACTGAAGTCTTGTGACCACGGTTGTGTATTTTCAGTCTTTCATGTTCTGTTAAAGCAAAACTGATGGATTTGACAATGAAGTGGGTTTTTTTTTTTCCCTCCTTAAATATGTTGGTAATCCAATATGGTGCCTGGTCTGGAGATGTAACTCTAATATAAACTGAAAATTGGCTCATTTTGAAGCATACGAACTAGTATCCCCAAAGGAAATTTGACCCAGGCGAGAAAGTTAAAGTTTAGGCTCTGAAAAGAAACTTCTCCAGGAAATGAACATTACTCACACGGGGAGGAAGAACACAACACAATGTCGAGTCACTTTCAACCTATCCTGTCGGCAAGAACATTGAAAAGCATTGAACATTGTGGGATTGGTTTTGGGTGTTTGTTTGTTTGTGTGCTCGGAACGTTGCGGCACATGGTGCTGCAGCTTAGGTAGTAATTGATCACAGCTGTGTCTAATTGCCACATCTGCAGCTGATGAACCAATCAGGCAGGAATCTATTTAGGTTTGTGTCAAAAAGGCTTCAGGCGTCCACGCTGAAGGAGTGACTGAAAAGCTGTCGAGTGTTTTGTTGTTTTGTATTTTGGTATTAGCACCATTTATCCTTTGCCCTACGCTGCCTCGACCCAACGTTGTTGAGAAATGTGTCCTTTCTGTCAGAACCTCAGAGCGAACGACTTCACAGCAGGATTCTATTATACCTCCACTCCTCTGTATGGCTTCACTAAAGCAACAAGTTCAAACCTGCCCTGGAAAAAAAAAGCGTTGATGAGCTCCAGAGGAGACCGTTTGCTAGCAGCTTCTGTCTGAACTTTATCAATAAAGATAACAGCCCCGTGGTTTGATGCCATCACCTAAACACTCACTTTTCAATAATCTTTCTTTCAAAGAGATCTTATCTTTGTGATCTTTCTTTGATGGAGCGTGCTCATCATTTGCATGTGTTGCAGCCAGGAGGAAAGGTTTCACCCTTTTACTCTCTCTCTCTCTCTCTCTCTCTCTCTGAGGGGTCTCGTGAATGGTGGCTCTGGCTGCCGACACTGCTGCTGCGATACTTAGAAAAGCACTGTCCTCCCACTGTGAGTGGTACTACGCCATACTGTACTCTCTCCGCTCTCTTTTACAGTTATATAAAGAACCAACGCAGCACTCTCTCCAGCAATGCACCACTTCAAGAGAATAATAGGACGGAAATCTAGGAGGGAGCGAGGAGAGGAGAGCGAAAAAGGAGGGAAGGTTTTCATGTTTTATCACGCTGGGGTTTACATATGCCTGGACCATGTGACCTTTCAAATTGGCAAGCAAACAGACAAATGTTGATGCTACAATACTTATTACTCATCCCTTTGATGCACCCTTCCACGTTATGCTCATCTTCATCACAATGTCCTTAGATGGCTGTGGAACGAGCAAAAAAAAAATCACAGTTGGTGCTCTCGTTCTGAATGTTGCCATGCAATCTGTCACTTTTTGCAAAATGTTTTTTAGAGCGAAATTGCCAAAATCTTCATGAAACCTTCACAGGAATTTATTAAGTTGAATTACATCTCTCTGATGCCGCCCCGCTGCTTCAATCCGATTTCTTCAACACGGCGTCAACGACATCAGTGCGAATCAACGTCTCGGAATCAGTCGTATTTGATTGATTTAATTCCAAAATGAATTTTTATCCATCTGAACAGAGCAAAATAAATCATGAATCATCAACATTGGCCTCAACCCTCAACCCAAAAATGAATATATCGCTTCGTGGAAAGAAATCCCTGACCTGCCTAAGCTGTGCGGAGCAGCTGCAACAAGGCCAAATATGGTAAAACACTGTAGTTGTTCTGCTCCAAATCACAGGCTGCAGCCTGCAGCAAAATCCAGATTATGTTAGATTCTTTTAGAATATGATCTCAGCCATTATCTTGTGTGTGTGTGTGTGTGTGTGTGTGTGTGTGTGTGTGTTTGTGTTGGTGTCAGGTACTCGCATGTGTGCATGAGCATGTGCATACTGTACGCGCATGTTTGACTTTGATCCTGTTCTTGGTGAGCAAACATATTCAGACTGGTCTTATCTGCTGCTCTTTGCCCCTTGTGACATTACCTAAGAGGCTGCTGACGTACTGGATAAATTCTCATTATGCTCAGTGTATTTCTGTTTAGTCATCTTTATCAACTTTTCTATTAAATTTGAGTGAAAACCCAACATTTCCAAAAATACCAAACATATCAGGATGGATTCCGGCAAAGTATGTACAAAAAGATATTACAGTACATCTGCAATATTAAGTAAAGGTTGTGGGAATTGATTTGAGAATTTTTCTTACTCACAACTTCTTAAGAAATTGTGAGATATTTCAAAACCCTAAGTATGTACTCGGTTACTACTATTTACAAATAGTACTCAGGTGAAAAGGTGGATTATACATATCCAAAAACCTTTAAATACTATTTTAAGCCAAAAACAATTTGCCTTAAAGTGTATGTGTCAAATGTCAGTTAATTGTGTGTCCAAGGGATTTTTTATTAAATTAAATGAAGTAAAAGTATTCATATAAGAGTGTATTTTGTACATTGATAAGCTCCACTCCGACGTTTCACACACGCAGTAAGGTTCTTAAATGTGCTGACATCAGGGCAACCTTATAAATATCCAATTCATGAGTTTTAAATGAAGTGAAAATTCAGGAGTGAATTAATAAAAAGAGAACTTTTCCACTCTGCTGCCTTTACCTCAACTTAACCTCTCTCCAAATTCCACTCTGTGAGATATGCGAGTGTGTGAAATGTGCTCACAGGGTGATATGGTTGGAGCGATAACAATCACCTCTTTCTCTCCCCTCTCTCTCCCTCTATCTTCTTCTCCTTCAGACTCCTTCACCAACTTTCGTATGCTCCTCCTTGAATGTCTTTTTCTCCACACTGCTCTCGCTCTATCTCACTCACTCTCTCTCCTCTCAATATGGATCTCTCCCCACCCCAGCCACCTCCTACCCGCATCTCTCACCTCCACCTCTTGTCTCCCTCTTTCTCTCCCTATCTGGTGTAATATGACTCCTGACTGGGTGAACTGTTCTTGTGTCAGGTCAATAAAGCGGCTGCACTTCCCCTTGCAAGTTAAAGAGTAACGACGGCAGGAGATTATGGCTCTAAGATTCTGTATACACAGTCCAGATTTAAGCAACTGTATCTTGGAAACACACTTCATGTGTGCAATGTACAGTATAAAAAGCCTTGTAGGCAGAGATTTTGCCATTTTTGCCCATAACTGAGCCCTTAAAGTAGTAAATAGTCAGAAAAAGACACAATTTACGTTTATTTAGCTTTGTTGACATGTCTTGGCTTGGCATAATTATCCAAATGGATATGAGTATTCTAATATTAGTACAATATATTATATATATTAGATTCTATGTCCATCAGCCACACATGTGCATCATTCCATCGGTTAATTATTCTGTTATTTTATTCATTAGGCTCCTGGACGCTAAACCTCTCTCAGTTACAGGGAACACCCAGTAATATTCCAATCGTCAGGTGGCGCGCTCCCATTAATTGCAGTGATCAGACATGTTCATAAATGATAAATGAATCATGGCACTTTATTCTCCAGATGCGGATTAGCAGCCCATTAGCTGGTCGACTCCTCCAAAGGACTGGGCCGAGCTGGCAGCCGAGAGCTGGGACCAAACATCAGAGCTCCTCTTTCAACCCCCCCAACGCTCCGTTGAAACAAAAGGATTCAATTAGAAAAGGCTGCAGGATGTGACACAGGAAAACACATAGTGACAGAGATGAGCCGCTGTATGATAATGATGGAATAAAAGCTTTATTTCGATGCAGCCTGAACTACAACAGGTCAATCTATCCTCTCTGATACCCAGCAGTGTAGATTAGTCGATCAGGGTTTACCAGGGGTGTGGTGCAGGATTCACTCACATTATTAACTTCCCCTGGTTTGAAAATACTCATAACACACACACACACAGAAAAACACTGAAACTAGACATGTCTAACCTGAGAAAATGGTTTTAAATTAAGAGAATCTGTGTGCACTCGTTGATTTGTTTATCTATTGATTTACGCCTATAAGAAACTTTCAGCAACTTTTCTGCTCATTAAAGCTTCCTGTGCTCCTCATGTTGTTATCTTGTTTTCATTTTTCTTTGCCTGCGCAACAAAACCAATGGGGACACTCAGTCCCCTTGTTATGAGTCAGAGAAACGGGGAAGTGGAGATAAAAATCTGTGGCCCGATCCATCTGATGATAATAGTTCTCCTTACTGTTACCATGGTAACCAGGAACAGGAAGGAAGAGGAATTGTTGCAGAGCTCAGCAGGACAGGCTAACTACAAGCGGAAACCTCAACCGATGATTACAGCCCGCTCAAGTTCCTGTGCGTGTGTGTGTGTGTGTGTGTGTGTGTGTGTGTATATGCGCTGTGTGCTACAGGCTGCATTTATTCTTCTTTTTCTTTTTTGTGTCGTGGTTCCTTAGTAATAAGAAATTACACATATTTTGTAGTTATATTTCATTGTTACAGTCTTCTGCAGTCATCACATTTATGGTTCATTGGAAAATATTTTGCCTTCTCACTTCATGTTGTAATAAAATTTCCTCCCAAAAAGTCACAAAAATGAACCACTCATACTCATATTTACTGACTTTTTATTTTTTTACTCTTTAAAGTGGAGCTGTATTGTCTCCAGTGTCTAAAGTGCTTCACAGCCGGTGAGCTGCCAGACGTGGAAAGTCGTTAGGTCTTGTATTACTTCCTTATTAGCATATCGACAGGTTGTGGTCATAGTGGTGGGTCTGATCGGGTTGCTCTGGACTCCAGCCAGTTTTTACTGACCCCATTAGATTATCGATTAGGTTGCATAATCTGCAAACAGAGCAGAGTGGACCTGAACTGCACTGATGTGAACTTGGATCGACCTTACTGAAGCTCGTCTAACTGCAGCCTGGTTAGAAAAGTTTGGAAGGTCGTTGAGTTTATCTCTGCAGTTAAGAATCCACCATGCTGAAATGTCCTTGAGCAAGGAAATTAATCCCAACTGGCTGTAGTCCTGTGATTGGACACTGAACTTGCTGTGTACTTATCTATTTATTTAGAAAAAGTAAGGGTTCTAAAGACATATAAAAATATTGTTCCTTAGAATACTGGCAGGGATGGGCAGTATTTATTAAATAATATTTGACATACACTGCATATTTTAAAAAAAAGTATTCAGTGTTTTATGTTTTTCCATGGATTTACATTTTTGTATCTTGTATTCTAATTTGTATAAAATCACCTTACGGTTCTATATTGGGGTATTTTCAAAATACTTAAAATATTTTAGCAGGTTTTTTATTTGTCAATAAAGTTTGGTTTAAAATATGAATCTGCTAGCTAAATGTCTTTAGCAACACACCTAGCATCGCTATGTGGAGGCCAGCTAAATCAAAAAATGTGTGTCAGCGTCGGAATGGACGTCCAGAATAAAGTAAGAACGATTTGGTTGATTTTGTTTTATGCAACAGACTACCAGAAATATCAGTGGACATTTATCAAGTACATACTAAAGCTTTTAAGATTGTATTAGCGGGAAACACGAACTAGCTAGGTAGCCGCTAATGCTACGTTAGACACAAGTCAGAGCTCTACCACGTGACATAGTGTCATAGTGTCATGTTTAGATTTTCACATCAAAATATATGTATGAATTCATACTGAATACAGTATTTTATTTTGATTTGCAACAAAGTCATTTTGCATCAAAACTCAATTGTATTTAATGTACTGAATTTTGAATGAAACATTTCATTGTGTTTAACTGTTTTACTGTTTTACTACATTGTGTTTTACTCAACTGTTTCAACTGCTCAATGAATTTCTAATGAAGACATTGACAGAAAGTTGCAACAAACGATGTTTGTTCATAGTGCAGTCCAAAAATAGCAGCTGTGAAGTAAGAAAGAGACACAATATTGCATAACCACCATTTCTTTAATTGTATTTAATTGCTTAAGGGTCATATCATACGCCAATAACTGGAACTGTCCACGTGAGTATAAACATCCAACTTGTCATCCTCATCATAACGGTTTATATTTATCTTATATTTCTATATATCACAAAGGAGAAATGCAAGTGTGAAAGAAAATGAATTTAAAACTGATTTAAATTTTTACATGGCTTCATTTCATTAGGCAAAGACAGGATTAATGATCTGAATAAAAAATAAGTAGAATATTGAAGAATTCTTCATCCGTTTGGTATAATTTTGCAGTCTACTGCATCGTGTCTCATCATATTCAGCCTTTGTTTTTTGGGGCCAAGTGAACGTACACAGTCTGCATGTGAAGTGCTTTATTACTGAGGAGTGCATGCATTTTGGAATCAACAGCTCTCTGGTGGATTCAAAATAATCATGAATGTTCCCTGTACGACATAATCTCATTATGTGCTCACGCGGCGTTATTCCCTCATTCAAACACTCTTAATTGTCCCCGTCATTCATTTATCTGATTTCTCTTTTATTTTATGTTAATGGTTTTTTTTATTTTTTTTTAAATGGCATCGTCATCTTCTTGGTTTGTCTTCTGCTGTCCCTGTCTCTGTTTGTCTCCCTCTGTCTCTCTGCTGCTGTCTGTCCTACCTCATTAGTATCCATTATCCACGGGGAGAGCGAGATGCATCATTCAGAATCAGGATGTCAACAAGTCATTTCCTGCAGGAGATACAGGACACTGTGTGTGAGTGTGTGAGAGTGTGTGTGTGTGTGAGCGTGCGTGCGTGTGTGTGTGTTATTGTCGCTAATGAGCTTCAAATCCCCCTGCCGTGTTGCGGCCTAGGCTCTGCATCAGTGCAACTTATTGGAGAACATGAATCTGGTCTTTACGGCAGTGCAGCTCACACATACACACACATTCACACACGCGCGCACACACACGAGGGGGGGATTATTCTCTGTCATCTCTCTAAGTGGAATCCCTTAAGTAGAAGAGGAATGCCTTCTCAATATGTGATGCTAAATATAACCTGGTATAAAAATGTGAATGGTGAATAGTTTTATTTGAAAAAAAGGCAAAGTGAGAAGCCTGCATTATTTTAAATGATTTAAAGAAATGAATAAAAATATGTTTCTTGTTCTGGAATTGAAGAAATCGGATAATTGAATAATAGACAGTGTTATGTTGCAGTATGCCCATTGATACATCTTTAACCTTTTCTCTCTCTCTCTCTCTCTCTCTCTCTCTCAGGTAGTTCGGGGTTGTGATAATGCCTCTGTATAGCTGTGGAAGTGACAGCATGTGACAGGGTCAGGTCAGACGTGCCCTATCTTCTCTCGCCATCAGCTAACAAGGCAAGCCACACACATTTTTTACAGTCACACAGCGCGCACTGCGTGAGCCAAAAATAGATCCTTATTTCTAGATTTGTACTGTGGGCAGAGCAGAGAGGAGAAAAAAGATCTTTTTTGGTACCCGCCAACGACAAAATAGGAAATAAATGAATTTCTGACTAAGTCTCAGACTGTGGGAAAGTCTTGGCCTGTCCTTGGCCGAGTGCAACAGATTCCACCATGTGATCAGAGGCAACAGATTCTCCACATATCAGACAGCTCGGGTGTCCACGTCCGCTTCCTGCCCTCTGAGACACACACACACACACACACACACACACACGCAACACACATACACACAGACACTGACACCTAAACCCCAGTGGCCGAGCTGCCTTCCTGTCCCTGTGCTCGGGGCGAGCAGGCCAGTCCAAGTCCACACAGCTGCCAACCTGCTCAGGTTACAGCACTCAGCCTGAAAATAGATGGCATGACCATTAACATCCAACACGCTAACCGCCGGGCTTCCTGTTAAAGGAATGATGGACGTATAGGGTTACAGAGGGAGGACAGGAGAGGAGGTCAAAATAAATACGAAGTGACTATTTCATTTACCTAGCCATTTTTATTGTTATTCTTTTGAATGGAATATGGAATCATGTGTCAAATTTAGAATTTTACTTCAGAAATCTTCATGAATTTGCACGAATGATTAAGAGAACCAGATACAGTATTCAAACTTGCCAACCCTTTCATTCCTGAAAATTGCTATAATTAGTTGTTTTTGAATGGGTGTGAATGACAAATTTCCGTATTAATTCCCCGAAAAGCAAATCACAATGCCTGTATCATTACACTTTGTTTGCTTACTGAAATAGGAACATACGGACTTGAGTCACCGTACCTGGCAGTTTTTTTTGCCCCTTGAGATGTGGTTTGTGGTATTAAGCCGATGAAACAAATCTGAATGACTTTGAAGCAAAACAACATTTACTCTGTGACAAACTCACTTGTTGAGATGTTTTTGCAGTGGCGATGAGAACATTAATTTCTGCATCAATACATGTTTCACCTTTTGCAATACCTTCCTTTCATACAGTAGAGTGTTTTCCTTAAACATCGCTTTGTACTCATGTTAAGCAATAAAAGAGGAAATCATGTGGTGGCAGCTCTCAGCTGGTTGATTCAGCAAAGAAAATGAATCATTTTGACTCAGAATGATTTTCAGTCTGGGGCTCAATGGAAAAGAGCCTCTTATCTGGTGAGTAGGTGTTCATCAGGCCTATTTCTGGCTAGAGTGCCGACGGACGAGCTCAAGTGTTTCCTCTGTTTTGACACACACGCATATGCACATGCATACACACACACACACACACACACACACACACACACACACACACACACACTCACGCAACGTTGTGGCAAAGTACTGATGAAATCCTTGCAAATCAACACTTAACACAATCTGAGAGGAAGAAGTGCAGCAAAACAGACACAGAAGCCTCTACGTACACACACACACTGTGCCCTAGTTGCCATAGTGACAAACTGACAAAAAAAAAATGAGCTTGTGCATGTGTGTATGTTTGTGTGTGGGAGTTACTTTACGACATGACATGATTTTGAATGTATGTATGCATTTATTGCGTATGCATGTGTGTGTCATGACGAGTGTGTTTTCTGCATATGTGTGAGATTAAGCTCTCAGGTGTACAGCTGCTTTGAAGAAGTCTTTTTATTTCATTTATTTTCATCAGCACGGCTTTGACATTTGTTTTGCCTTAAGTCAGAAAACAGGACTCTAATGTCAGATATTTTGACATTGCACTGCAGTAAAAGCACAGGTGTAACTATTAACAATACTGGAGTACTGGCTACATTTCTTTCAGGAATGCACGTGCCTTCTGAATGGCTGGTTTGAATTTCAGACAAAAAATGCAAACTTTCTGGAAAAATGTCTCTCCATCGTGTCATGTTCAACTAGGTTTTGGAATTTGTCAGTAAAATCTGACATTACCTGTCATTTCCCTCCTTTCAGTATGTCTGAGTTCGTGTGAGCCTGTCTGTTCACCCCATCAGCAGTTAGGATCTGGCTGAATCATTAAAGTTATAACGGGTAAGACTTGGGTTACCAGGAGCTCCTCCTGAGCCATTAATGACTCCAGGAGGCCAATTCACCCCGAGACACCAGGAGTACGAACCTACTTCACCCAGTCAGCATTCCAATTTCCCTTCTCCTTCCCTTTGTCTGTGCATTTCACACCATGTTTCTGTATCTGTGGCCTACCTTGTGCATCTCTTTCTCTATGTGTGTGTGTGTGTGTGTTTGTGCACGTATGTGCTTCATAAATGATACATCCTGTCTCGTCTAGAGGTCAGTGGGGTGAGGTGGAGGATGTCTCCTGTTTGCCATTTAATAGGTTTGCTTAATTTAGCATCTGGCTGGTGTTGTGTGAATTGCCACCAGGATGTTTAATTTTTTTATTTACTAAATTTCATATGAAAAATGCGTAATATTGTAATATATTACACTACATTAAGTCCCCTTGAAGAATTTAGTAATAGTAGTGTATGATATAATGATAACACATAATAATTACTATAGTGAAATGAAACAAGAACAACCATTCTTATACTGTATGATACATATTGTAATTACAATTTACAATCAATGAATCATACCATCAGTGATGTAAAAAAACAAAAGCACCAACCAAAAGACAATATTTTGCAGTCTGTATATTCTCTTAAATGGTTGAGACAGCAGCAGTGTTGTTATTGTTGACAAATAGGTCGGTTGACTTGAAGGTGCCCTGGCCTGTAACATCAGACAGGTCTGGACTGACACAGGGATGGATGAACGGATGACATTAATCATTCATGTTCGGGGTCTGGTTGTTGTCGGTTACTGGCAGAGAGCCTGATGTCCCTCCAGAGTGGCTAAATGATGATGTCATGCTTTAGCGTATCGATTAAACTCTCTCCTCGAACACATAACTCACTCTCTCCCTCCTCACTCTCTCTGGTCATTCCCCCGTGTTGTTCACTACTCTTCTGTCTCCCCTCTCCTCTTCTCGGGCTGACATCATCGAGTCCATCATCAGAAACCAGATGCAGCTGCTAAAACAATAAAGCATCCGTCCAGAGAGTCGTAAAACACATCATAATCAGATGATCAATAACTTCCAGTTAGATCCTCTACGCTGGGCGGCGATTTTGGATGCTGCAGTGAGGCTGAGAGGGTGGATGAGGGCTGAGTGTTGGGTTACATCTAAAGTGCAGCAAAGAAAATCGATAGTTCATTTGGGGCTTGGTGCACACTTTCAGACCAAATCTCACGAGGGAACTCAGACACAAAACAGCGAAGGAAAAAATCAAAAGCTAGCGTTTCATTCATCATCCAAAAACATTATGGGCCTCAAAATTTGGAAATCATCTACAAAATCAGCTTAAGCCAACAGGAACTAACAGCAGTCAACACCATGAAGCCCTTAAAGCTACAAACAAACAAACTCTAACCCCTTAAACACTAGTAAATGAATGCATGTGGACTGCCAGTGTACATAGTTTTTGTTTGGTATTCTTTGTATTTTTCCCTTTTACATTATGCTGCTACTTTTTCTCCTCTTTACTGCTGTGTTGACTGAATTTCTTCCCAGAGGGATCAATAAAGGTACATTATATCTTATTTTACAGACATTGAGTAGAATTTCAGGGTTTAGAATACATTTTAATGAGTCTTTTCACATTAGCGACCAATTAATCACATGGGAAAGGCCTTAAAAGTCACAATTTAAAGAGAAGTTTTGAAAAGATTTTTAAAAATCAATCCTGAGTTATTTTTTTAAGTCATTTAAAAATTTCTCTATTGCTGATGTGTTGGGTTTTTATAAAATTCCCATAAAATGCATCCAAACATATTGTGGACCCATTGTTAGCTCAGAGATTAAGCGGTTTAATAGAAGTTGTAGAAATCGTTATTGCAGCACAGAAATTGTGTGCTCTGTGAAATATATCACGTTTCTGTAGCGCCTCCTGTTGATGAAATCTGATTTGGAAAAAACACTCAATATAAATAAATAAATAAAACACCATTATCTCAGGGAAGCACACGCTCGATTGTCAATTATATTCGCATCTTCTCGGTGGTATGAGTTGGGGTGCAGCAGGTAGGCAGGGGGATGAGGTCATTCAAAGTGTCCCCCATGAGTCCAGCCACCCCATAATGTTATTGGCTGTTGCTTTAAATCCCTTTGGGAGTGTGAGTCAGATTCGATTCGATTATGACATATTGTATTCACAAAGCTATTATTGTGGCCTGAGGGTGGTGCAGGAGAAGATTTGATCAGTCTTTATATTATGGACAGGAAACATTTAAATTTTTCCAACAAAAATGGAGCATAAAGTTACCTGAGGGAGAGATCACCGAATATGCCACAGTGCTGTTTAGGATGGATGAAACATTTGTGCCAATAAATCACCCAAACGAGGCAAATAAAGTGCTGAGAACAAATCTGAGCGTGGCACTGAAGATTTGTTATAGCAGTAATCACGCAGCAGACGCATGCCTTTATGAACATAAAGTGCTCAGACATTTCTGGAACGGTGCTGATGATGATGAGACTTGATTCAAAGCACGATATCAAAGAAATAAAAGAAAACGGGGCAATCAAGGGAAGAAACCAGACAAGAACAATAAAACACAACAACAGGAAGACATTGGAGATCCTGTCCCGTCTCGGTCTGACACTTCTGTCATCCATGTCCTCCATTCTGTCATATCCTCAGTCTCATCCCCTTTCACTGCTCTCTCTGTCATCATTCTTTCTCCCCTCCTCCCTTTCACAGAATTATCTCATTGCGCCTCTCTTCAGCTCTGCCTGTCAGTTCCACTCTTTTTCCTCCATCCCATCACTCTCCTCTTCACTCCCTTCCCTCCACCCAGAGTCATTTCTAGCTGAATGATGATAGCGAACAGTAGCTGCTGAATGAAAGGGATTAACACCCCCTCCCTCCAGCTCTCTGTCATACACACACGCACGCACGCACACACAGATAGAGTGATACACAGAGGAAGGTGCATGACGAAGAGATGAAATGTAGCATTAATTCCTGTCGGATGGTTCCACACACATACATACTGTATACAAGGGCGCGCACACACACTCTCACACATTGGATGATGACATAGCTGTTCATTCATTCACATCAATGACACTGGAGAGAGAGTGGCTGCAGGCTTTGTCCACAGTCTTTCAACGCGTTCTTTCCTTGTATGTGTGTATGACGCTCCTATGCATTGCTGCTCTCCCGCTCTCTCTCTCTCTCCTTTCACGAGGTCTCTGATCAGAAAGACACAAGCCTTCATTGGAAAATAATCAGATCTAACACTGTCAGGATGTATCTCTGCACTTATCCACCTCTTTGCAAACTTTATTTTGCATTCTGAGGAAGGAAGTTAGCTTGAGTTTTGCACCCTAGACCGCTCATCCTGACAAGTGACAAGTAAAGCACTTTGAGTTGCATTTCCTGAGTGAAAAGAACAAAATTGATGGCAGGTCCCCATACAGACATACCTAAATATTAACGCAAAAAATGTGTGAAAGCCTGCATCAAGGTGAACTGTAAACATCAAAGCACCAAATACGCCAGGCACTGCAACTGCAGCGCTCACTTTCCGGTACCGACGTGTTTAATCAACACCTTCAAATCACAGTGAACTGCATATGTGTGATTAACAGGATGAGAGACCTACTTTTTCTCCATCACACAGAAAGCAGCAGGGTTCCAGCTTTGAGCACCACTCTACACCGAGTGTGTGTGTGTGTGTGTCATTGTGTGTAGCCACGTGCACGGAACAACCACCGATGAGCTTACACTGTAATTACACGCAACATGACCGCAGATTAATTCTTGCTATGAAAAGAAGAGAGGAGAGAGGGAGGAATCTGCTGGCTGCCAGAAAGAGTCAGATTGCTGCTGATAGCTTCTGTATATTGTTGTGAGAAAAATAGAAACAGTGGAGTCAGCTTTCACACAACTCAATCAAATCAAAACTTGTGTTTAAAAGCAATTAAACTTTTGTGTGGACGCCCTAAAAGGATATGTGTGTGCAGCCCCAGAAAGGTGATAACTCGTCATCAACGAGAACGACTGCGACTGCTGGAATGTGTTTGTCCTTCACATTAGCAGGATTGACGCTGCGGGTCAGAGCAGCTACTATGAACCGCAAACGCTCTTCAAATTTCCATTGTGATGTTTATTCGGTTGTGTTTGGCTTTACTTTCCACAGTGTGAGCAGTGAACCAGTCGTGCGTCCACACCTTGGGCATCTTATTGCATCTGCATGCTTGGGGTTGTTTTTTTTTTGTAGCCTACAGCGAGAGCACACGTCCTTAAAAAACCACTATGAACGGCGATGAAACAACAGTTTAAGCAGAAGCGCTCACTTATGTGATGTCCTTTTATCTCTTGTATTTTTGAATACAATCTGCACATCTTTAAGTGAAATCTCTCATAACTGATTTTGCCCAATTATTCCTCTTGCTACGTAAATATTCATCATTTTCCACAGTTTATGCTTTATTCCAAGGCAAGACCTAATGGTCTTAATCAAATATACTGTTCATGTAAAATGAGCTGAATAAATTATCTCAGTGTTTAAAGTTTACAGCCCAAAGGTCGAGCCTAATAGGATCCGTCTACATAGAAGTCTGCAGAATTAATTTGGGAAAAATGCTCGTTCCTCGGAGAAAAGGTTTGAAAACCGCTAACAAAGAGTCGACCCCTGAGGTCAGTTTGTCCAGGCTCGTAGAAAAGAGGCAGTAAACTATCAGACCAAACCCAAAACCAAACAACCCCATCAATAGACACCACTGAATGTTCTGAGGAGCCTCTCTTTGTTTCTGTTCTGTCTATTTCATGTTATACGTTTCCACAAAGTTCAGCCAATTCAGGGTGAAAAACAGATCCCACTCAGTACAGCGTATACCTCTTCCAAGGCCTCCATAGAAAGAGAAATAAATGACCATAATACACAAAACATTTTGCTGGCTCTTTGTAACAGTTAAATCAGTTTGAATTTGACTGGAGTGACATCATCTCAGTGGTTGTCACTCGTTCTGCTTTGTTTGTTATTGTTCAGCCACTCCATTAATTTTCACCTGATCCAGAATCTTTATCTGGATGACTTAATGGAGCACAAATTACTATGAACCATGTACCGCCAAGCAGTGACGTTACAACACCTCACCTCAAAGATTACTGTACGGTATATAATGTACAGTGTACAGTAATCATGAACAAAAGCAAACGGTGAAAAGTTTCAAGAAGTGCTTTATTTACATACACTCATGTTCTGTGATCCACCGGGGGTTCATGGGTCATGTTCCGTTATGTGGGCCGGAAGTGTGACAAAGTGGTGATAAAGTGACATGTTTGCTTCGCCTTTTACGTGATTCCCCAGTAGCTTGTTGACAACTTTCCGAGCGCTTCCATCAAAGTTTCTATTCACACCTTTGCTGTTTACAGTGGGATGTGATTCTGTCTCTTATGTGGTTACAGCTTTTAGTTCCTCTATATGTGCTTAACCACCGTGAAATGTCGAGAGGCCGTGCCTGTAATTAACTCGCGCATCGTTACCCACGGCGGATGTGACAAAAACCTCTCTGTTAGATAAGAGGAGGGGCCGATGATTGACAGATTTGGAACAGAAAGTACAGGAAAGTTCACAGCAGCACTCACTGGATGTGAACCATTTATATAATGCAGGATGCTCTTACATCATTATCAAAGAGTATTTTATTGAATCAACCCACTTAACACTGTTGGTTTATGTCAATGGTGTTTTGTTCATCGTAGAATAATTAATTGTCAGATACCTTAAGTTCGACAGAAATACTTTTTCCTCTTGGTGTTATAGAAATAGATTAAATAGGATTTAGGATAGGATAGGACATCATTGGACATCCTGGTCATTGTTCAAAAGGTTTTACTCACTTCCTGACGCAGCCAAAATTCTCTACGAACACAAAGAAAAGGGGACAGAATGGTATAAATATTAAAAAAGGCAATAGGGAGGGAAGAGGCAATCTCCTTGGAGAGACAGGATTATAATCGGATCCACGGGTGGCAACGCAGGCAGAAGGGAGTGATCCCTCTCATAAATTTTTCTTTCTTCAAAACCAATTTCTCCTGAAAATCAAACATCAAACTTACCTCTAGCATGTAGTGATTGTTTTCCTCTAGAAATGTAAAATCATACAGCTGATAACCTCTCTCCCTCTCTCTCGATCTCTTATGATGATGAGATGAGGCAAGAATTCAGAGGAAGTCTCAGTCAGAGTGTCTGTCCCTGAAACAGGTAGTGTATAAAATAAGCTGCCCAACGACACGGTGTGTAAAAATACCCAAGCCTCAGCTGTACTGTATACAGTGGTGTGTGTAGGTGTCTTGTGAAACATGCTGTGTATGTCCAAGGAGGGTTGAATCGAGGGCAACTGCTAGTGTCTTCCACTGTGGCCGACCTCGAGAGTTCATAAAAGAAGTGGATAACAGAGCCCTGAACTCCTTCAGTGGAGCCGCTGGTTTAGATATGTGGACGACACGTGAGTCCAAACGAAAATCCAGGAAGTCCAAGGAAGTCTTCACAGAACACATCACCTCGGTGACAGTAACATCAAGTTCACACGAGCGGATGTCAGGAACAATAGCTCTGCCTTTTTGGACTGCAGCACGTTCAGTGAAGAGGACAGGAGCCTCCACATCGGAGTCTACAGGAAACCCACACACACAGACCAAAACTTGGACAGGGACCATCGTTGAGTCTTTCCAGAGATGGTGGATCCGGTTTGTCCCTGGGCTGGGACGCCTCGTGTTTTGATCATTCATTCAACCTGTGAATATCAAAGACACTGAGTGTATTACTTGGCTAAATTCCTTTTGTTACATTTTTATTTACACAAAATTCATTTTTGGTATTCTGGTTGTTATTGTCATTGGTACTGCCAGTAAATCGAAGGGTTAAATGGGCGTTGTGTTGACTACGGTCATTACACAGAATGTGGACGAGGTGTAATCCGATTAGTACAATTAAGAAGTTTAATGACTCATTTAGCCAGTGTGAATGCCATTTCGAAGACCTGCAGGTCTATAGGTTGTGCTTTTATCCAGGACAATGTTAGGAGCACGCAGGACAAAGCCACGACCCTCTCTCATTGTGAGGGCTACAAATCCACCGTGCCGCCATGATCGACTGATATGCCATCATCGGATGATACTGTTGTTGTTGTAGAAGACTGAGACACGATTAAAGAAGGCTTACCTTCCATATTTGGATGCAAATATAAACCAGACTCCACAGAGCAAACAATTGAAATAGCCTCATTCTTTTCCACAGTATCTTCAAAGCAGAGGAGATATTTGTGCCTGTCAATCACAAACAATATATACGACGCATATCTATCATACAGGTGTGTTGTGGTGCAATGCTTTGTTGTGTAGAAGGAGAATATAATCATTAATATGTGCAAATAAGACTAGGCAATATATTAAGACTGAGCTAATGGAATCACTTATTCTGGTTCAGTCATTTTCTAACCGTGGAGATTTGAATTAGTTTGATCGAGAATAGAGGAGTGGAGGAGAATATGTCGGTAATTAACTCTGGATGAAATAAACTAGAATTACTCGGTATGTTGGTATGTTCCTTAGAATATGGGATGTGTGATGACAACTTTTGTTAGAAGTGGATGACTTTCAAAATGGTGATGAGTGTGTCTGGCCCAGCTGCAAATTTAAAATGTGTAATGGAAAAATTTCTAAAAACCACAAAGTTTACACGCTCGGATGAGTTGATAAGGAAGTAAACTGCCAAACAGACTTTGGTCATTAGTTTTGCACAATACAGCACCACGCAGGAATAAATCAGAATCTGTAAAATGATGAGTGTGTCAAACAAGCTAAGTTTTAGGCTATAAATGGAAAGTTCTAAATGGAAGAAGAGTTTGTCTCTGTGTTTTTGAGAGACAACAGCTTGTGTTTCTTCACTCATTTTCACCAACGTTTTGAGTGCTATATTTCATGGAAGTCCTGCTAATTTTTTACTGCTAATTTTAATTTGTGGGATGAGAAAAACAAACATTATCATCATAAGATTATTCAATTGAAACACCAGCAACTCACATTTGAACTTAATGTTTTGTGCAAACTTGACAATGACAGGATGGCATGCAGTTTGAACAGCACGATGCCAGAACCTCTTCACCTCTTAAAAGCTTTAAATGTCAATATGTTAGTGTCTGCTATGTTTTATTTGTTATGTAAAATATTTGCTGTTCTTGATCTGAAATAAATTGTGAATTGTTTTCCATCGTTCAATGTACGAAGATGAAACACTTGAAGTGCCAGCAATCAATTACAAAGTAATTCACATAAGGCTTTTGACAGTCTGTGGAGGAATTGGGGGAACCTACGCACAAACTACGTTACAAGGTTAAGGACAACTTTGGGGCTGATTTACTGGGCCTGAACAGTTAACAGTTGATCAATGAGAAATCAATTTCAAGATGTGTAAAGGTGAAAATGTAATGGAGCGTGTCAGAGTAAAGCACAATGTGTGACCTTGAGCTTAATGAAAGATGGATGATAAAAACAAGAATATAAGGGGCTAAAAGAGGAACATTTGTGTTCAGGAATGGTCAAAACAGAATCCATTCAGTCCCTACATGAAAAGAGAGGCCTTGGAATAACCTGGAGACTTGAGATGAATAGATTGATGGATGGATGGATGGATGGATAGGATGGACAGACAGACAGACAGACAAAAATCCTTGCTCCACCCTTCCCTATTGTGCTTCATATCGTGATGCTCGGTGGCATCTGGCCTTCATTCAAATCAGCATCATTTTCATTCATTCGCTCCCGTGAACCAATGGGAGAGCTCAGCCTGAGTAAAGACTGCCCATCACATTTCTGCACGTTCACGCTGCTGCGCTCCTCTCCCCTCCTCTCTTCTACTTCTCATTCATTCATTCATGCTGCCTTTCATTCTCATATACAGATTGCTCTGCTTCCACAATGAATGAAGTCGGCGCTGCAAAGAGGAGTCAGGGACAGCATAAATGGATGGATGGATGATGGATGAATAGAGAGAGCAAGGGAGAGTGCACAATGAATAATTGCCCAGTGCGCAAGTCAGAACACAAACCTCAAATACCTCGTGTGCACTTGAGCATTCAGGAGACGATGCACATCCGGGACACGGACTATATCACTCACACACTCACTCATACGAGTAATGAGACAGAGACAGAGAGAGAGAGAGACAGTGTCAGGTGTAAATAGCATGGGAAAGACAGAAAGAACTGGTAGCAGCATGTGATATGTTCTTGTGTCTTTGGGCAGCTGTGTAACAGAACACGGCTGGTGTTCCCTGCTGCCATTAAAAGCATAATTACATACCGCGCATAATGACATATGGAGCTATGTGGTTTCAGGTGGAAGGCACTATCAGGATTTCAAGTAAAGATGTAAAGCTACAGTAATTTATGTTATTTTTTAATCATGAAATGGGCGATGGAGTCTCAGCAGATTCCCCTCATATGGAACAACCATAGGAGAATCTAAATTTCAGCGTTGTACATTAATGTACAATATCTAGGATTATGCTAGCATTTTCTGGAATGGAATTAGTGCCGGTCTAACGCGAGTGTGTGTATGTGTGTGTGTGTGTGTGTGTGTGTGTGAGAGAGAAAGAGAGCTGGACAGATAGAGACTGAGAATACATTTTTGCAATGTGATATCACAAACACACCCAGAGCTACCAGATGTGTTAAAGATCTCAAGAGGAAATAGAAATCATGTGAACACTTTCAGATCATGGAAAAAATATGAAATAACACAAATC
>OMNV01016052.1:32514-49337 GCA_900303265.1 Brotula barbata | reverse complement strand
TGTTGTCATTGCATTTCTGTTTTCATTTTTTACAAGTTTTATTTTTGTTATTTATATGGCTTTTACTAGGTTCCTGTTTGGATGTGTGTGTGTGCGTGTATGTGTGTGTGTGTGTGTGTGTGTGTGTGTGTGTGTGAGAGAGAAAGAGAGCTGGACAGATAGAGACTGAGAATACATTTTTGCAATGTGATATCACAAACACACCCAGAGCTACCAGATGTGTTAAAGATCTCAAGAGGAAATAGAAATCATGTGAACACTTTCAGATCATGGAAAAAATATGAAATAACACAAATCTGTACCAGACTGAGAAATGCAGGGTGGAACAAAAAGGCTTGTGTGATCAAACTTTAAATATAGGATGCTGCATGATTTCTTCTGCTTGAACAGGGATTCACCCACACTAAGCTGAGGGGGAAAGGAAAGAAAAGAATCAGAGGTAAAAAGCAAAAGGTGGGGGGGGCTCAGTCACATGGTTGTGCATCCCATCTCATTCATCACAACATGGAGGATGGGCCGACCCTATAATCTATGAGGATCTGTGTGTAAACATTGGCGACTGACTGCCTGTCATCATTTAAACAAGCTGTTTCACTGCAGTGATGGATGAATGTAACTCGTATGAATGAAGACATTGGAGGATTTATTCAAGGCTCTGTGATGACATTTAGGTGCTGTCATAGGTCTGTCGCAACACTTCCTTTTAGCGCATTGCTGCATCAGTAGGTTTTTTCCCATGACATTTTACCTAAAGATGTCTGTCATTTGTAATGTTACGTAGCTCAAATAAATATGCATGTGAAAAGGAAAAATGATACCTAAAGAAAAGATTTTACAAAGTATAAATAAACATAAAGATCTGTGGGTTTTGGTTATTGTTTGGAGTTTGGGCACACTGACCCTCAAGTTGGCTCTGAAAGCAGCAGACACAATTTCATCTACTAACTACTTACACGACAAATACCACACCAAGGCTGAACGCTCCTCCAAATACGACTCCCTCTCTCTGATGAAATTTAACAGGTTATTGACCAGACGTAACCACCTCCCTCTGCCCGATGACACAACAGCAAACATTTATTTTAGCCACTTCCACTTCCACAGTTATCTACGAAAATCTGTCTGTTGTCGTAATTGCCCAATTAAACTAAGGGCAAATCTACCTCTCACAACAAAAAACATACAATACATGACCAATATAAAAAGCTACAGGTTAAAGAGGTGGTTACAACAATACAGACAACAACAATATGGACCCATTGCCAGTTTTGGCCTTGGATCCCATAAACCCATAACAATGAAAAACAATGGAAACAGTTCAGTTTCATTTTTATTATTCCAGTGAAATATTCAGTGTTTCCAAGAAAACCAAACATCATGGTAATTTTTAGCCATCACTGAGGTCATCTAGATTCCATTAGCAGCACAAACCCTGCATACTAGGGGGAATCTGTATAAAATGATACTCAATACATGTGAAAAAATTATAATTTTAAGCAACAATAAAAAGTAAATTTCCTAATTTACCAGTGTTGAAGGTGTTACAATATCAGTAAACAAGAGAGATGTGATAAAAATGCATACAATATTCACCCAACCCTTACTTTGGGTCCCACACTTTGTAGGGAGTCATTATTGTATGAGCAGAGGCTGACATCCTCTGGCCAAAGTGGACAGCTAGCTGTCATATCAAAAATGACCAGTAGATGGCAGTGCCCTAATCAGCGTTTTCCCGCTGACTACTTCTCTTGTGTGGAGACGTCTTGTGTCTTTCCGGTTCATATTTTCTTTCTCTTCCGGTTGATGTCCATTCGTGTGGCAGGTATCTAATTTTTTCGCTGTTGATAGAGCTCAAAATCTATACCCATCTTGTCGTATTTTACGTGC
Source organism: Brotula barbata (assembly GCA_900303265.1). Classification (NCBI taxonomy): domain Eukaryota; kingdom Metazoa; phylum Chordata; class Actinopteri; order Ophidiiformes; family Ophidiidae; genus Brotula; species Brotula barbata. The sequence goes on along the minus strand of OMNV01016052.1, from coordinate 47,450 downwards.
TAATACAAAAATAACGGCCTGGTTTGACAGAACACTTTATTAAGTACATATCCACCACACTATGAAATAAATATGACCCAGCAATTAAGCAGAAAATTAGACTTGACACTGCTAACACTGACCCGTTTCCAACAGGAGCTCCCGAACATTCTGTTGTCTTACATAAAGGCAAATGATCATGACAATAGGTTTATACTTAAACGTTTTAGTCCACATTGTATCAGGACTTTTTTAACAAACTTGCATTGTCAGTTTTACTTATACGCGGCTGCGTTTGTTTCATTACGATTTGTTAGCTGCCTTGTAGCTAACATTAGCATTTGGATTCCCCTCTAACGTAGTCGTGTTTGCGGATAAGCTCGACTTATACAAGACTTTGCTTATTCTGATTCTCATTTACTTCACCAGATAACCAGAGTCGAAATGGCAAAGTCGAAGAATCACACCACTCATAACCAGTGTAAGTATGCTCTGCTAAGTCCATAATGATTTTTTTAGGTCTTCATTGATACCGTAGTACATGATGTTTGGAGGTATTAGTACATATATGAAATGAAATGTATTTTGTGATGCTAACTAATCTACTTCCAGAATTTATGCCCCGGAATAAAATGATAGATTGACTATGCTTAATTGGAAAAGCTTCCAATTACAAAAGGGTTTACATTTATAAATTAAGTTGGTCTTTTCACAGTAGGAGCTTTAAAGAACCCACAATATAGAAGTGGTTTAATGGCCCTCCTTTAAGAAATCCCAATATAGTAGCAGTAATTAATTGTGGCTAAGTTGGGTAAGATTTTGCAGATTTCCTTAGCAGGCCACCTAATAAATATGCTCAATATCAATAGGTACTTTGAGCATTTTTCTTGGAATTAAGATAAGACCATAGTGAATCCAGTTGCACAATAGTGCCCGAGCTGGATAAAACAGGGACAGGTTTGGTCTACAGGACCCGTCGGTTTGTGGATTAATTTATTTCTATCTGTCCACACAGCTCGTAAGGCCCACAGGAATGGCATCAAGAAGCCAAGGTCTCAGCGCTATGAGTCCCTGAAAGGGGTATGTACAGTAACAGTTCTGTGTTGACATTGCGTCTGTGCTGACTGTGGTGTGCTATACATGCATTTATGCTTCCACAATATGTCCTCAGAAACTGGCAAGGACTGCGTCACTTGCACAGTATAAACTGTACAGGTTAAGTTTCCACGCTGATTAATACTTTATTTCTTTTACTAAGAAGATAGGTATTCATTGAAAGTAGAGAAAGCTATTTCTGATGTTGCTTAGTCAAAAACCTTTAATTATCAGCACCTTTTTGTTTACGCTTTAGCAAATGGTTATTGGCTGCATGTTAACAGACAAACTTGTTACATTATCTCTAAAGTGTCATTCACACACTGTATAATAAGCTGACTGATAAAAGTTACAGATGGCTTTATTGTGTGAAATGTGGTTCATATTTTACCGTTGTGGCAAAATGATTTTTGAGCATACTTAAGTGCAGCTAAGACAGTACTCTGTATAAAGGGAATGCTGCAAATATTTAAGATGATAGAGGTTTTTTGTTGACAAGCCTCCTTGAGATTCTGAACAAGAATACGCAAACTCTCCCTTCAATGTAGGATTGAGATCTCTTTCAGGTGGTCAAACTGGAGTGATTTAAAGGATATTTCAATGATAATATTGGATTCAGAAAGTATGCAAAGATGAGATTGAATAACAGAAAAGGGTTAATCCTGTCTCCTAAATTCTCAGCTTAATGTCATTGGAGATTATTATGGTCAATGATGAGATTGCTGTTGATGTTCATTGGAGAATTCATTATTGTTTGAGAGACTACTCTTTTTGAAGTGTTCATTGTTATGTTATCTGAGGATTTGGGATTTGTTTGGCAGAGACAGTGCACATTTATATAACCCTTTTTTGTCAATTTGCCCATTCTGATAATGATGATGTTTGATGCCTTTTGCCATCTGAAGAAAACCTAAATACCGTAAATTGTTTTGGTGTATTAGTCAAAATTTTATGTAGCGGTTCTTGGTGCACCTGAGTGACCATGCATTTTGTTGTCTTTGCGATGGACGATATTGAAAACTGGCTTAGGTAGAAAGCAGCAGCTTATAATAGTTAAAAGAAAAGAATGTCAGCTGTGTCTATGTGCTCCAATTTCTCACTCACTTTTTTCCTGCTCTACAGGTAGACCCAAAGTTTCTGAGGAACATGCGCTTTGCCAAGAAACACAACAAGAGAGGATTGAAGGCGGCAAGAAAGGCGGCAGCAGCAGCAGCACCAGCAGCACCAGCACCGAAATAGGCTGCCATCTTGTCACCTCCCTGTCTGTCAACTTTTCATAGACTGTGTTACCACCATCACAATAAAGCTATGCTTTGTTAACAAACCAGTCTTGCTTTCCATGTGTTATCTCTGTTAAAACTCCTAGCTGTATCTGCCTCAGGGCACATTGAATGAATCCCTTTCCTGCTTTGAATTGCCTTTGAGAGAATTGCATTTGAATGTCAGTATGTGAGCACTTGGTCTGTACAGTGAATCTGTTGCCTGGTGTCTTGTTTTACAAATAAACCATAATGTGCTGGAGGCAGGATCCAGACATTGGGCATCATCAGTGATGAGTAGACTTAAGAATCACATGTTTAAGGGATGGTACACTTGATTCAAAGATTTGACCAAATATGACTTAAGTTTCAGTTTTCCAAATAATGCAACTGACAATGGTAAGTTTGAGTGAACACATGATTTTGAGCTAATGAATTAGTTATTGTTGTACACAAGATCAGTGTAGGTAACCTTTCGATAATACTGGCACCTTCGTCTCGTAGGCTCAGTGATAACCACTGTTGCCACACAGTAGGAAGGTGGATTTGAGTCCCGATCTAGAGTTAGTCTTTGGGCGCTACCGTGTGTGTGTTCGCATGTTAGTGCTGCCCACGGCTCCTCATAGTTATGTGGTAACTGCAGAGAAATAATTTCTCTACGGAGATCAATAAAGTATTGTTCTTTCTTTCTATTGCAATTTTTTTGCCACCCGAAATTCGACAATAAGACTGTCGTCGACGTCTGTGGCATGACAGAAAGGAAGTACTTATCTCTCGGTTTTATACAAATATTGACCTATTTTACAGATATTTACTGATTGTAGGATTATGCAACATAACCCTACCACTTATTGCAACCACAGCTCTTACCCTGTATCTGTACAAACTTTGAGTAATGGTACATTTTCTTTTATCCCGAGTGGGTCCTTCCTGTTTCTCTTGCCACGGTGTTCTGGACTGCCCGCCTCGCTGTCGCATCTCGGGTGGTTAAAAAGGATTTTGCGTGCGATGTAAACCCGGTTTCCTTTCGTGTTGTCACTTCCGCTCACGCTTTCTGCCACTTGCATCATTTCTTGTCTGCTGGCAGCCGGTGGCTAAAACCATGTGAGTATCACCACTCAAACATACATCGTATGACATAAAACTTTGGTTATAGAAGCACTCTGCATATGTTATTCCACGTCCGCATCGAGACGAGACCTCTGTTTTTAATAACATTCGTACTTTTTGGATACGAGCAATTGAATTGAATCGTTGACCGGCTAGCCTAGCCTGCTAGCTAACAACAAGGAGGCGTCTTTCCTGTCAACCAATGTGGAACAAGTGGACTAGTAGACGCAGTTGAAGTATGGGCATTAGATTTGATACTACACATATTAGGCTGTAGTGTATAAATATTCACACTTGTTCTGTCGGAATGTTTTATCTAACACTGATAGTGTTGACAGTTGTGCTAACAATTTCTCAAGACCCCTGCGAGACGTGCACTGAAGAAGAGCTAATCCCATAGTTTGGGGTTAATTATACGTTTGAAGGTACTCTTTTGGAAGACATACCATGTACTGGTATAGTGATCAATGCTTCTTAATCGCTTTAAGTTAAATGTCAGCTTTTTCTGCATGTACAGACACCATGGTGGAACCAGTGCCTGAGTCCATCAGCTTTCCCTCTCAGGAGGAGAAGATCCTCCAGTTTTGGGAAGAGAAGGGCTGCTTCCAGGAATGCCTCAAACAGTCTAAGAACAGACCCAAGTAAGTCAGAATTTTTGTACATGGTGCAAATGGTGTGTAGGTGGTAATACCTAAGCAGTGGCAATGAAATGAATGAGATCGGGTATGCTTTAAGGCAAACAGTCAAGAATTTGGATGAATTCTATCTTCTGCTTTTCAGTCAGCATAATTTTTTTGCTGTTCATTTTAGTAAACTGTTAATAATTCATGTCCTTATAATAAGTATAATCCGTGGAAACTATGGTAATTTCACTAGAATTTAAAATAAAACTCCACTGTTTCTGAAGAGAAGCATGTTAATGGTTACCTTAGAGGTTAGACACAAAATGTGAAACAAAACTGTACTTTTACATACCCTTTAAAATGTTTGTCTTCAGATTGATTTGTTGCTTAATGTCTCACTACATTGTGAAAAATCAACTTTTCATGTTAACAAATGCCTTAGAATAGCTTTATATAAAATAATAGTAATATTGAGGTTATTGGCTGCTAGCTTGTGTGCGTGACTGTCATTTCAGTTATTGCACTGCCTATTACAGAAGTTGCATCACCTGATTAACCAATTCTTCTTTTACAAGAGTACATATATGTCTCATATATTAAAAACCATGTAAACAATCATTAAATTAAAATATCAATAAGTTACAGTGTTATGTTGGCAGATAAATTACATGGTGCTATGAAAAAGTTTGAAGAGAAGTATGGGCTCCTTCTTATTATATTTTTTAACCGCAGGTAACGAAAGCACTAGCCTTCTACAACGTCAAAGTCAAAATGCTTTTTTTTCCCTGTTTATTGTGTTAAAAGTGATTATAGAATGTTGTATATTGTTATTATTCAAAATAATATGTATATAATGATCCTTGATTTAGAAAAATAAAAAATCTATGCCATTTCCTGACAAGGTACACCTTCTATGATGGCCCTCCCTTTGCCACTGGTCTACCCCACTACGGGCACATCCTTGCTGGAACCATCAAGGACATTGTCACTCGTTTTGCCCACCAGAGTGGCTTCCACGTGGACCGGCGCTTTGGCTGGGACTGTCATGGTTTGCCTGTGGTGAGAACCTAACCGATCTTTCTTTTTAAATAAAATTTCAAAATAGAAGATTTTCTATTAAGATTTATGGGTTACTGTATATAACATATGCGGCACAAACATTTGGATATCCTTTGTGTATCGAATTTCTTTGTTTCCTTTGTGTGCAGGAGTACGAGATTGATAAGACTCTTGGAATCAAAGGCCCAGATGATGTGGCCAAGATGGGCATTGCTGAGTACAACAAGCAGTGCAGAAAAATTGTGATGAGATACGCCAGTGAATGGGAGGTGCGCATTAACAACTGAATGAACTTAATTTCAAAGAAATGTTGTAACCATACTTGTACAACCTGTTGTAATCGTCACCCTGCCAAACTAAAGCATGACGAACTTGGCATAGTGCCTTGAACCTGTACCGCAACATACTGCAATGATTTTCAGTTTAAAATGGATGACATGTACTTGGAATACCTTTTTTTTTAGTTTTAATACTTGGTGTAGTATTAGCATTGGCTGGAATTGTGCACTGTTGATTTTAGAAGGGATTGATTTGATTTAATTTTCTTTTTTATTAATTTTTTCCCAGACCTCAGTGAAGCGGATGGGCAGGTGGATTGACTTTGATAATGACTACAAGACTCTATACCCATGGTTCATGGAGACTGTCTGGTATGGCTCTCTGACATTTTGCCATGTTGTATTTACAAATTTTACATAATTTTTCAAATTATGACCATGTCTCTGGTCTGGCAATTGGTCTGTAATTGTTTCTTTTGTGTCTAGGTGGGTGTTCAAACAGTTGTATGACAAAGGTCTGGTGTACAGAGGTGTTAAAGTCATGCCTTTCTCCACTGCCTGCAACACCCCGCTCTCCAACTTTGAGTCCAACCAAAACTACAAGGTTTGCACAGAATATAACCATGTCACACCCCTGCCAGCCCAACACATTAATTGCTGAAATTGAGAGATATGTGAAGAGTTTCAGACAAGCTTTGATATTGGTGAACAAATGAAAGTCAGCATTTTCTCGCTATCATTTACATCAAAACACCTCATCCTTCTCAGCGTTTCCATCAAATAAATAAATAAGGTTACCAACGGAGGGCAGGCAGTGTGCATGAAAAACATTTTTTTTTAAATTGTAATTAGATAAAACATTTGAGAAACATTGTGGAAATTGATTTTTAAGGATAACCACCTAGTATCTTCTGTTTCTAGGATGTTCAGGACCCATCAGTCATTGTCAACTTCCCATTGGTCGGAAATGAAGATGTGGCCTTGATTGCCTGGACAACCACACCATGGACTCTGCCAAGCAACTTGGCCCTCTGTGTCAATGCTGATTTCCTGTATGTCAAGGTGAAAGGTGAGTAACATTGTGCGAAACATCTACATTTAGTTTAATGGTTGTCGATTTTTTTCCCTCCAATTACAAAAAAGCAAAAGATTAATTGCATTCATTTTAAGTTGAATTGACTCCCTGTGCATGTGTTGTGTGTGAATTGAAAATGGGTCATTTAAAAAAAGGTCCTCATTCAAATATAAAAACACCCTGGAGAGGAGGCAAGTGTTTGTTATCTTCCTCCTGTAGTTTTTGGTTCCTGTGAGAGTAACTGGTGGCCTTTTTTAAAAGGGTGACCCACATTCATGCCACATTGTCATATCTGAGCTGATTCTGCAGGGGGCACTGTTGTAGCACAGTCGAAGCTGCGCATCGTAACTGCACCTCTATGCAATGCTGCATGGGAGACCGCCTTGGAATACCAATGAATGTTTTTCTACTAGCTCAGTCTCTCTTTTTATCTCCCTTTCTCCTGTTCTCTGGTGCTCCATTTTCACCCTCTTTCCCCCTCATTTCTTGTTCACTTTGCCTCCCCATTTACCTGTTTTTGCTCTTGTTTTTCTTAGATTCTCTTTTTCTTTATCTCTTTTTTTCCCTTTGACACTGTTTGAGCTCAGGGCTGTGAGCAGCTGTAAGACTGAACCGTGCCATCATTTGTCACACCACAGAAGAGAAGAAACATCTTTTATTGATACTGCCCCCTTCCATCTGTGTTCTGTAGCTGTCAGACCATTTGGTTTTTACCCTGTTTTCAACTGTTGTTCCTACAGTACTCAGTCGGTCCTCCTTTATTTGTCCTCACTGTCCCTCATTTTGAACAGTATTCAACTGGGATTCTGATATTTTTCTCAACATCAGACACTTATCCAATATGTTGTTTAAAATTGTATGTGGTGTTGGATTTATTAAGCTCAGCTATAGTAGTGTATATGTTATGCATTTCCTGACTGTGCAGGTCAGGGGCTGTATCCTAAGAACCAAATGTTGCACAGCTATAGGCTATGTGAGTTTGCTTTGTTATTATAGAATTCAGTTCAACAAAACTCAGCCTGCAGTGAAAACTGATATTGCAGATGTGCTGTAATATTAAAATACCTCTCTGCAATTTACAGTGTTCCTCTCACCTCGGTATATACAATGTCTTTATATCTTTGCTGAGCCACAGCTTTTTAATTGTCTTCAGATTATCGCTTGTCCATAATAATGGTAGGGTCCCAAAATGATTTGAGGACTTGTTTATGGTGTTTCTCCACATAACAGCATTACAGGCTTCAATATAAGGATACAGATTGTAGAATAACACTAGTTTTGCTCCATTCAGCTACCTGTCGAAAACATGATTGTTTTATCATGTTCTTCTCTCTGTTACTCCCAGATAATGCCACAGACAAGACTTACATCATGATGGAGGCCAGGCTGTCGGCTCTCTTTAAGTCGGAGAGTGAGTACACTATCCTGGAAAAGTGAGTACACATGAACTAGATTGCCACCAAAAAGTTGTGGCTGATTTTAAATGGATGTATTTTGCCTTTTATTTCTGCTTGATGCTCATAATACAACTTGCATACCAAAGTGCTGATCATCATATCTCCATTGTCATTGATGCATGGCATTTAGTGGTATTCGATCTTTTCTGTGGGTTGTTGGTGAATAAAGTTAAAATTTATTTTTATGTTGGGGAAACAATTCAACTTGAAATGTTGTTGGATGGCTATGTTTGTGAAATTGGGGTGTACGTCATGGAACAATGAGCTATTTAAATCAACTAAGTGGAGGTTTTGATGATTGGTGCTTAGAGTGATTGATAGGGGATAATCTTAATATCCTGTTTATGGAGCATGACACTTTCCAACTTTGTGGAAAGTTGAGAGAAGTTTCAGTGAGTGACTGCCAGACTTGTATTTCACATTCACTTTGAAAGGTTTTCGTCTGTGTTATAACTTGGTTGCCAAAGTCAAGAGAAAAGAGTTGACGGTAGAGGCAGGAGAATCAGCACAGGTATATTTTACCAGCAGATTATTTAAGGTGGTGGAAAGTAAATCGAATTCCCAATTTCCCAGTTCATTGGATGATGGTTAAAGTGCGCGGAGGGGAAAGGGGGAAAACGATAAGAAGAAGGGAACACCTCAGTGAATAAAGAATACTAAAAGTGCTAAAACCTGATGGAGCACGCTTCTGGGGATTTTATACCTGCTCATCTCCCATATGGGACATAGCTGTCAGTAAATACACAGCATGTTGTAAAATTCTACCCTGACAGAAGCTGCTACTATTGCAAGGACACAGTCTGCATCCACAGGGGCAAGGATGTCTTTATTTGAATGTCTTCATTTATTTAGATCATGGCTGTCACAGTGTCCATGTCTCAAAACAGTACAACATTTACATTTAAATTTAAGTGATCCAGAAGCACATTTGTCACCACCGTTAAGAAAGATAAAAAAAAAACAGGGTTGATGTGCATATTCTTCTCGGCCATTGTCCAGCACAGCAGCATCATCAAGACATCTTCATGCGATTAAACAGGTGTAATTCTACAAATTGTCTGCTGGGTTGTCGGCGCAGGAAAGTTGGAACTTTTCGGAAAATGAAATAAGGGTGTTAAATATGTGTTTGCGTTTTAGATTTCCTGGCAAGACACTGAAAGGGAAAAAGTACAAGCCTCTTTTCCAGTACTTTGCAAAGGTTTGTAGGGTTTGTGCATGTCTTGCTTGCCTCAAAATGAGGACATAATATTCTTTCACTATTTTAAACCTGTCTACGATTGTCTCTACATTTTACAGTCTGTCTCCTATTGCATCTACTTATAATGCATCCTTACCACTAACCCATCATGTCATGCTCCTCATCCTTTTGACTGCAGTGTGGGGAGAAAGGAGCATTCCAGGTGGTATTGGATAACTATGTCAGGGAAGAGGAGGGTACAGGCGTTGTCCATCAGGCACCTTATTTTGGAGCTGTGAGTATTGTCTTCAACTATTTACCCATTCCCCTGAACAAATGTGTCTTGTTCCACGGTATGATTATCCATTACTTAAAGGTACATCAATAAAACTGAAGTATTGGTGTTGAATGGTACGTTTTCAGCATACTCTGCAATCAGGGGCCTGGTGATTTCAGAGGTATCGGGTTATTGCTTATAGGTTAGATGCCCTTGTCAAGAGCAGATGTTTACCCTTGTGTTTGTTTCCAGTTGTAGATACAAATGTGCTTCCTCACCACCTTTGCTTTACGATCTTTTGTTCTCTGTTGTTCTTCGTTTTTCACTGCAGTCCCAGTAGAGCTGCTACATAAACCTACTGATACATCAACAGCTCAGTTACATTTGCAATTGTACGAACAGTTTTGTTATGCAGTGATCACATTGTCATTGATTACTAGACTGAAATCTGAAACACAATGCATTTTTTGTTATGATTATAAGGAAATGTTCTGCCCACGTACCCATGGAAGAGGTGCATGTTATGAGTAGATGTAAAATGACTCAATGAGTCTTTTGTCATGGATGGCGTCTTTGAATTCAGAATGAATTCACAAGGTACTGTCATGGATAAAGGCAATTTGTACTGCTTGGCATATTGTAAAATGCATCAAAAAATAATTTCAAAGACAATTGGACGGAAAATTTAATTAAAACATAAATGAATAATATACAAAAGCATAAGTTACAGCATAATTGCACTGCATATAAATGAAGAAAAAAATTAATGAACCAAATGCACAGAAAATGAAGGTTTTCATATGACAATGGATAGATTTGGGGCATGTTTAACATCTGCAAGTTCTTTCCATCTGTGAGCAGCATAGGACATAAATTGAGCTTCATCATGTTCAGTTGTGACTCTAGGCACTGCCATCTGACTGTTTCTTAAAGATGTAAGGGACTGGTTTACTGGTTGTTAACACCAGGAAATAATTTTGGTCCAAAGCCATTCAAGGAATTTAGAGTGTTAACTATCAACAGAATAGGATTTTTAAAAGTATTTCATAGATAAATGTAAGTCATTGTACGAAAAGTAATAGTGAAGTAAATTTTCCTGGTTTTTCGACCAACGGCATTGTGAATAAGCTGCAGTGGTATCATGGCAGCTTTTTTGGACGACCAAACAGTGTCCATTGGAGTGGAAATGAAGGAGAAATTTATGAGCTTCTCCAGATCTTTTCAGGAAGTGAAAGCTCTAATTCTTGATATTTGTTTTAGTTGATGAAAAGCTGATTTAGTTATTTCCTTGATGTGCCTGTTAATGTCATGATCTGACTCAGTTAAGACACAAAGATTTTTAATGTGGCTGTTGGTCTTAATAGCTCTGGAATCAAGCTGAGCAATAACTTTAGTGCCTTGTTGCCAACATAATTATCTCCATTTTGTCTGTGTTTAATTAAAAGAAATTAAATTTCATCCACTTGTTTATGTGTCGTGCGCAAAGATACAGTAATTTAATATTGAACAATAAAATGTCTTTTCCATAAAACAAGTGCAAACATCCACTAAATTGATTATATCATTGCATTTATCTTCATCTTGTCATTTTCATCTGTTGGGAGAATACAACTGACAGAAATAATTTGATAACATGAACAGATAATTCTGGTATTTTCTCGATAATGTAACCAGAACCACAATAAGCAGTATTAGAAGAGAATATCAAGCTGTCATACTCGACTATTGAATTGTTGCATACATCATTCTAAACTTTCATCAGAGGAATCTAATCTAAAATATGTGTGTCTTCTTTAGGATGATTACAGGGTGTGCATGGAATATAACATCATCCAGAGGGACCAAGCTCCTATCTGCCCTGTGGATGCCTCAGGCTGCTTCACATCAGAGGTCACTGACTTTGCGGGACAGTATGTCAAAGTAAGTGACACGCAAGATATTTATATGCAGATTGGTTTAGTGGACATTTCAGGCATTGTATCCCTGGCAAGAGTCACTGCTATAATAGATAGGTCAGTGCTTCAACAATATCTATGACTGGTTTAATTTGGCATTTAATTTGAGAAATCAGGGATCTTTTTAAAGATAACATCCCCTTTTCCTGTTTCCTTCATTTCTTCTGTTTGTATCCAGAAAGTGCATGTGACCATAAGAGTAACTGAAAAAAAAAAAGAAAAAAGTTACACAGAAAACCTGCTGCCAAAGCACATTGTCTCTGTTTACCAGTGCACTGGATGCCCTCTTCCTCCCTGACACTCCCAACGTCATGACCCTAATTGCTAATGAGTGAAAAATGGCAGCCATAAATGAAAAGGTTTGATCACTATTTCGCATCATGCTGCAAAAGTTAGGGAGTGGACTTGACCCACCTGGTCACTAACGTTACAGCGTTAGCTAATAAAAGTGTAGAGCCACAGTCCTGTAGGCGTCTGTCATAATCCGCTTTTAAAATATGTGAAAACCAAGCGCGAGTTTCAAGGCTGTCTGAGACATTCTTTATTGTCTCATAAAAACTCAGAGGTGATCTGCGAGAGCGTCAGTCTCAAAGTGGGCTTCACAGAGAGAGAACCAGCAAGCTTCGAGCCGTCTATTGTTAAGCAAGTATTTTATGCAACATGAGGGCCACATCTTATTCCCAGAAGAGCCTGCAAGTTAGCGGTGCTGGCAGCCGGGTAAGGGTTCAGAGCCCATCTCCATCCCGGTGCCGTGGATCTTCTTACGACTCTCGTGGCCGCTCTGGTTTCCAAGGTACTGCCATTGAGCTGGGCACGGAGATACACCAGCACCATGCCAATGAGAAAGAGGAAATGCAAGAACTAAATGTAAAGTTTGCTGGATACATAGACAAGGTCCAGGCACTAGAACAGAGAAATGCTGCTCTTCAAGCTGAGCTGGCTGCACTACAGAGCCGCTACAAGGGAGGCCCCTCAAACATCGGAGAAGAATATGAGCTCAAGTTTAAAGCGGTACGGGAGCTGATTGAGGCCCTGACTAATGAGAAGGGAGAGGCTGATATTGAACGGGGTTATATTGAAGAAGAGGTTGAAGTGTGGAAACTAAGGTTGGAGGAGGAGCTGGCACTCAAAGAAGAGGCAGAGATGATCCTGAGGGAGTTCCGCCAGGATGTTGACAATGCCACTCTCCAGAAGGCTGAACTGGAAAAACGTATAGAACAACTGGTGGCTGAGATAGAGTTTCTCAAGAAACTTCATGATGAAGAGGTGGCTGACCTCATGAAGCAGATTGAGGACTCAAAAATTACTGCTGAGCTGGATGGCGATCGGCCTGACCTGGCTGCCTATCTACGTAACATGCGTGCCGAGATAGAGTCCGTCGCTGCTCGTAATGTCCAGGAAGCTGAGAAGTGGTACAAGACCAAGTTTGACACCCTCAAGGAGCATGCCGGCAAACATGAGGAACACATGAAGACCATGAAAGAGGAGATCTCAACCTTCGCCAACCAGGTGACAGACCTGCAGAACCAGATTGATGGGCTCAGGGCTCGCAATGCAGCTCTTGAGCAACAGTTGGAGGACATGGAGATGGCCCACATGGATAGAGTGGGTAGCCTAGAGGGTGTGATTGCTCAGTTGGAGGCGCAGCTCTGTGAAACCAAACTGGAGATGACCAAGTATCTCCAAGACTACCAGGAACTGCTGCACATTAAGCTGAAGCTGGATGCGGAGATCGCCACCTACAGGAAGCTGCTTGAAGGCGAGGAGCAGAGGCTTGGAATAGCCAAAGATTCTCCAGCAAGTGTCTGAACATCCAGGGTCAGAGGAGCCACAGGTCCGAAGCAGTCACAAGAAGACCACCAAAGCATCATGGAGTAGAGAGTTGAGCGTATTCCCTCAAGTTCCTCCTGTTCCTTTAATTGTGTTATCATCCTCACATGATTTAGCTTGCTCGTACCATTATAGCTAGACAAACCCTTATCTCTGAGCATTTACTTGCTATGCACTGCTCCACAGTTCTTCAAACGTGGCATCACTTACTCAACAAAGTTCCCTCCACTGCCCTTGCTTTGGTCTTTACTGTCTCCTCCATTACCACTACCATTAATATTTTTGGCAGCCCATCTTGCTGCTTTCACTTTTCCTTCATCTCTTTCCTTTAGTCATTATCCTACAGTACCTGTGCAGAATTAAATTAACCTTCCCTCTATCTTTGACAATACCACCCTTGTACCTGTCTTCACAATTTCTGTTACTGCTGGTTTATTATTTGGCTCATATTCACTGCCATGTTGCTTAATGGGATTACAACTCCTTTAAAATGACACACTTTTGTTCTGTTGTGATCTGTAGCAACTCCCCATCTCAAACAAACAACTTTTGTAACTGGTCTTTAGAACACAGCCAAATATTTGATGGTACGGAACTGATGACCATTTACACAAATGTTGACCAAGTATTAATAAAGAGTGCATCCAAAATAATGCATTGATCATTTTTGTCCCATTAATTGCTTGTGGCCTCTTGACCTGATGTCATTTCGTACTGCCAACTGTTATGTCCTTCTGTAATAACTATTTCTCTAATACCCATTTCTACCTGCTCTCTCCTGTCTTTCAATCTGTCTCTCTTCTTAAGTCTCAAAACAGGACACCCATTGAATTGCCTGACTGAGCAAGAACCAATATTTGTTTTGCTCTCTAAATTATATAAAAAAAAATTGTTTAATGAAAAAATATTTTGCTCACTGAAAAATATATTCCTCTTTATATCCAGCCTAAAATTGTTATACTGGAACAGGTTATGCTTTGTAGCAACAAGGCACTAAAAGAGTCACAGATGTGAGTAAATAACTGAGTGTCTGTTAGTGAACATTGCTTAAACTTGGCCAAGTGATGATGTAGTCATTCTCAAAATGGAATGCAGGCAAATTTCCAAAATGTGTTCACTTCACAGGGCACTAAATTGTTTAAATGAACTGGGTCAGGGCACTACAAAATTTACACCTGGCCGAGAAAGTTTTAAAACCCCAATGCAATGAAATCATGACAAACAATATGCCAAACACCATACTGGAAAGTTAAATTTATGTGCTCCTTGTGACTTGCACTGCGAGCTTGCTGAGAGCAAAATGAAATAGTGCACATTAAGCCACAAGGCTGATTGCCTATTAGATTGGTTGCCATAAACAATGAGCTGGATGATAGAATAGGCTATTTATGCCCACCTGTTTGGGTATGTTTATCATAGTTGTGTATGAGTTTGACCTTGGCTCAGAATTATTATTATTTTTAAATACTGTGGTGGTTTGGAAGCCTAATGTCATGGTCTTTGATGACTTTTCAAGGTTGTTTTTTTTTCCTGGAAATATATTTTTCATGTGTAGGTAGTAAAAATACAGCAAATATTGCCAATGGTGGCTAACCATTGTCTCGTGACTATAGTTTGATATATATATATATAAAATACATTCAACCTTGAGTGTAAGTCATCAATGGATCCACACTACCTAGTATCGTTAATATTTAACGCACTGTCAAGCCCAATTTTATTTATTTTAAAGATGGTGTGTGTCTGTGTCCCCCCCCCCCCC
>OMNV01016052.1:0-32494 GCA_900303265.1 Brotula barbata | reverse complement strand
GGCCCCCCCCCCCCCCGGCACTTGACTATTTAGCAGTGGTTTTGCTGTAGGAGATCACGTTCTTAGTAAAATATTAAATGGCAAATGTGTTATTAATAATCAGCATGTACTGTTTTAAGATTAAATATTTATCTCACAGGAAATTGTTCATTGTGTGAATTTTTAAGTGCAATAAATGCTTTTTCATCCCTGTATGGATTACTTAAAAACACTGTAAAAATAATCTATCTTGATGTTTGGAATAGGACACAATTGACCACAATTTACAGTAGACATTGCCCACCGATGGTAAAAAGCATAATTCAGTTACTAGCATTAGGAATTAGTCATGTTTAATTATTATACTAAGAGTCACACAAAGAAATTAAATTATGAATGCAATCACACCACAGAATGCTAATTTAAATGTCGGCTCAGATTTTTTTTTGCAACCAAAAGAACTGCACATAAATGCTCACAAATGAAAGCCAACATCTAATATATTCAAATGTATACTAAGCGTTTTACCAATAATGTATAATGTAATGTTTTGGTCTTCTGTGGGTAGGATGCTGACAAGAACATCATCAAGTGGTTGAAAGAGAAAGGTCGTCTCGTCAATGCCAGTACCTTCAAGCATAGCTACCCCTTCTGCTGGAGGTGAGATGCATAGTGAGATATAATTGTAAATAACGTGTTATTTAGTCTTTCATTGTGATCCCTTAAAGCAAAGGCTATAGGATAACTATCTGCTGGAGATAATGTTGGGAGACCTGAGCTAGCCATATCCAGTATAGTAAGAAGTTGTGTCACGTGTAAAGTTTATTTTCAAGCTCATGACTCCTTCAGGACCATTAGCATAGTAATGTTTTTGACCTGTGTAGAGAGAGTCAATTAACAAAGCCTCAGCTAATGGCACATATACCACATAGACACACAAATACACATAGTTTTAGCATTGACTGGGCCACATTTTGAGCAGAGGAAGCCTGGCTTCAGCAAGATTGTTTAAGTCACCTGGTGAGACAAGAATGCAGATTGTGAGCATCGTGGGGGAGCTGGAAAGAATAACAAGTAGATGAGTAAAATTATAAAATTGGCCTATGCTGCTTGTTGGCTGCAGAAATTTGGACCCTTGGGTCAATAAGGCTTGGTAGCTGTACAAAATGTAATAGAATATCTAATATGATCAATTTTAAGATACTATCAACTGTATGTATTGAGTTAACCAATTTTACAGATCAACCAGTTGGACATCTTCAACTGACATGACAACTTGATTGCATGTGTACATATCTGTGCAAAATGCTGAAATTGTGCAGCTGCTCAACCTGTGCTTAATGTGTCATCTTCATGTTCCTGTCCTTGCAGGTCCGACAGTCCCCTGATCTACAAAGCGGTCCCCAGCTGGTTTGTGAGAGTGGAGCATATGGCGGAGAAACTTTTGGAGAACAATGGGAAATGCTACTGGTAAGCTTTTGTTCTGAAACAAATGAAAACTACCTTGGCTTGAGCGTTGCCCTTGAGCCCTTGGCTTCTTGTCAAACAGGTGGTCAAATTATTACAAGCAAAGAGGGGCAGCAGTCACATTCTCGGAATAATTACGGTCACAATGCTGCTCTAACACGTCCTGATGGTTGTGATAGTCATTATTTTGTAGTACAGCAAGCTCGCCCTTGCTGTTGGTCTCAGTGGGTTTGAATGGGATTAGAATCTGTGGCGAGACATTTTATTACGATGCAAATATTCTATAGAAAACATTAGCCTACTGTAATGGCAAAATAAAGAGTAAAAGAAATGTTCCCGTGATGGCTTTGCTAAGTGGTATTAACCCCTGGTGTTTTTTCTGAGCCACAGTAGCTGCCTCTGGTAATGGGACTGTCAAACTGAGATAAATGACTAACCGCTAGGTAGGGGAAGACGCAGAGACACATGTACAGACAGACTGTTGTAAACACGCACACTACTTTTGCAGATGAATTACCTACCTGAGGGCTACTTTTACATTAATATTATGTTAAACACATGAATTATTTGAGTAGAATACAAAGCAAGTAGACATTTGTAGATAATGCTGAACTCCTCTATTAATTAATTCTAATCATATGTATCTATTATACTTGGCCGGTTCCTTCACAAAAAGAAGGTGCAGACATACAGACACAAATCCACGTCCCAGTGTCTATGTCCGTGTGGCTGCACTCTCAGTATGATGCTCTGCGGTTTCCTATCGGGCCTACTGTAAAATCTTAATTATATGAATTTGGGGGAAAAAGAAACGCGCTTTGATTAGAATCTCCACTTTCATACTTAAAGTGTACTAGTTCCAGGGAGAATATCTGTTGGTGAGGGTTAGCTGCTCATCTGCATGCTAATGAAAGCGAAATCCTTCCTGAGTTCCGTATCTTTATCTCAAGTTCTTCCTAGTTGATGAGACAGGGAAAAAAACTCTGCAGAAAGCAAAGTCCTAGTTAACCAGACTCTCAAAGTGATTCATCATTTTATCTCATTTTGCAGTGTATAGGTTTGTGCTAAGTATCTACTGAGAATGTTCATCTGGTCTGCTTTCTCCACGTGCCTGTCTGAATGGATCTATGCATGGTTGCAGGGAGACTTGATGCTTTCGTACCAGGCTTTGGGAATCCTGGGTACGGATACCTTATTCCTGGTTATAGTCCCAGGAGACACATGGGTGCTTTGCTGAAGCTTCTTTTTATTTTTAAAACATAAAGTTATTGTCCTCCATTGAGCCTTTTCCTTCCTGTATTTTTGTATTTAAACCCAATTGACTGATGAGTTGCACCCTGTCCTTCGACCATGCTTCTGCTTTCACCCTTCTATTTCTCATTTCCTCTTTTTTTTTCGTTATCTTCAAGTGCGTACACTCTACATTAGACTCTACTATCTCTACTAGTCCCCTCCTTGGCTACAACCTTCGTCCGTCTCTCTCCCTCTTGTATTCGTCCCTTGTGTGGCCGACTTTTAATAGAATCCTGTACATATTAAATGGCTCTGCTGTGCATTTCCAGCACAAGACAGCACACTTAAAATTCTACATTTAGTATGAACAGAGACAGTGAGTAGAGAAAGGTGGGGGGTGGAATGGTTGGGGCCTGAGCAGAAAAAAAATCATTAAATTGATATATTAGGGGCCTAAATAGAAATGCCTCCTTCAAATGGGAATTGATGAACTCGTTGCTTAGCGCGTGTGGATCCTGACGACGATTTATACCCTCTGCACTATTCTCCTGAGCAACATTGCCATGCACAGCAAAAGAGGGGGGGGTGAAAATAAGCAAAGATTGCGTGCATGCAAGCGTGCGTGCGTGATAGTTGCTAGAAATTGGTCAAGGTAAAACAGAAGCAGAGGTGTGCAGAGGAGAATGATGCCTTGGAGGGGACGTTAACCTTTGTAGTTTAGCTTCATAAAGAGGGCAGTGCACGCTTTATTTTTGCAGCCAAAAATGAGGAGAAAGAGGAAAAAACTGAACTCATAAAAATGGCGAATACAATATGAATATCAGTACTGGCTCTTGTAGGGAGATATATATAAATCACATTTTACAGTTTGTTTGCAAAGTGGCACTAAATAGTTGAGTACCTAATGAGATTTACACGAGTAGAGCAACATTTTGCTAGGTGTTGTCAACATAAAATTTGCCCTGCCATGATTGTTTATGCGGTGGAAATCATGTTTTTATTTGAAAAGCAGTTGATATCTATCTAGCTCTGACTATCTCTCTGTCTCTTGCTCTCTCATTTGTCTCTTACATATTTAGGGTCCCAGAGTTTGTACGTGAGAAGCGCTTTGGGAACTGGCTGCGGGATGCACGTGATTGGGCAATTTCAAGAAACCGTTACTGGGGCACACCAATCCCCCTTTGGGTCAGCGATGACTATGAGGAGGTCTGGAAAGCACACACACACATACTCACATTTTTTTCTCTTAAACAATCATTGTTCTTTGCAGAAATATCACTATTTGTACTTGTACCATACCTATTTTGTACCTGTACCATGACTAGATATCAACATAATGCTGGTTTTAAAATGATCACAGGTTGCAATTGAACATGTGCATTCTTGGCAGCTCCTACGTTTATTTACCATAGAAATTAATTTAGAGTCTCGTCTCTTCAAGGCAAGATTGTATATCCACATTTCTATTCCTCATAAATCTGCAGGGTGATTTTTTTTCTTTCTGTCTCTGACAATGTGCATATATTAATCTACTTGGCATTTTTTGTGGGTCGTGGGGCTTGTGAAAGAGACTTCTGGCGCTGCCGAGTGAGATGACTATGGTGTCAAACCAGAGTCTAGCGTGACACCACACTGCAGTCCAAGTCAGCTCCCTTGGGCAGCGTTACTTACGGCCTCTGTAAACTCAACACATGAATCATTCATTAATGTATACAGCAAGTAAACACAAACCCAAATGTGTTTGTTTTTTCATACTGCTTAAGACAACTTCAAAGGTCCTGAGGATAAAGAAAAATTGTGGCAAGGATGTAAGATGTAAGATGGATGTAAGGACACAGTGAGAAAAGGGGAAGAAAAAAAGGACAGAATAAATCAGCTGGTTGAGAAAATGAAAGCACAGGACACAAAAATCAGCAGGAGAGTAATTAGACATCAATGATTGAGACACAAACCTCCCCTGAAGTGGTTATTGCAAAGCCCTGCTATGTATGGCAAGTAGACGAAAATGAATATAGATGTCACAGTGGGGTTGTTTGAGTGTTCAAAAAAATGAGGAGTTGGTCTCGCTGAAAGAGGGACAGCCAGCGACCTGCTTGCTGGAAATAGCGTTGTGACGGTTTCCAGAACATTGGCTCTCCCTGGTGTCTTACACAGTTCTTAGCTACAATTCACACACCCAAATCTCGAGCTGTAAGCGTGTCTGTGTGTGTTTGTGTGTTCAAGTATGGTTTCTATGTCAGTAAATTTTCTTTGGAAACTATATCTGCCTGTCTCTGTGTTTTTGGCTGCGTTTCTCTATTCTCTTGTCCCTACTCTATTTGCTGTATTTGGGCCATGTTACCTGGTTCTGTAGTAAAACTAGAGCAGATCCTACAGGTTAACTCTCTTAGGAGGCCAGATAACACACTTTATTTTACTTTCAAAGGTAAAGTTACTCAGGAAGTGTGTCAAATTAGGCCTACTTTTGGGTCTGGGTAGGAAAATGCAAAAGAAATATAGAGGTGTAGCACAGATAATCCTTAATAGGCCTAAATACTGATCTTAACCTGGAGAAAAGGGAGACTGAGTCACTGGGATTGAAACACAACTGAAAATGTTCATCATGCAGAGTTCTCAACAAAAGTTTTAATTGTTTTGTAGTCAAACCCATAATTTGGAATGAGTTGTCTGTTTAATTTGTGTGATTAATTTATGTGATGTTGCTTACTTTTTGTATATGAATAATTAGGTGGTGTGTGTGGGATCCATTGAGGAACTGATGGAACTCAGCGGAGTCAAAGTAACTGATCTACATCGAGAGAGGTGAGTCACTGATCAGCCAGAGCTTATCAGGCAGCCATTACTCTGCAACATGTGTTCTGGGTTGTGTGCCTGTGTGTTTGTGTGTACATGCTCTGTGTGTCCCAAGACCTCTGTTACAGTGATGTTCATGTGTGTGTTCAACTGAGGGTGGATTTGTGCATTACATGTAACTTTGTAAAATATAGTATAGTGTCAGGTCTGTTGCCGCTTGTATGTGTGCAGATATGTCGTCAATTCTAATTCTGTCCCTCTAATGTGACCTGTCTGGTTCCGGCAGACGGGTGCGGAACACTGATCACATTCCCCATCCGCTGCATATCCTCTAATTAGTCTTAATCACATTTGTGGGGCTGGCTATCTGTAATTGATGGGGGAAGAACTGGCTGCTTTTGCCATCGTCCTTGGTTTGGGTTGTCTTTTCAGGGTTTCCTTCCGGGTCAATTGGCTTGGAAAACTAATCAAAGTTATCTAGATAATTTTCATATTGTAACAGCTTAAAATGGAACCAGGTCGCAAAGACTTAGTTAAAATGCATTGGTACTGGGTATCCCCAGTGTGCCACATACTGCAGTGGCGGAGGTTTGATTCTGAACTCTGCCCTTGGCTGCGTGTCGTCCCTTCTTTCTGCCCTGTCCTTCCTGTCTGTCTCGCTACTGTGCCTATGATAATAAAG
Source organism: Brotula barbata (assembly GCA_900303265.1). Classification (NCBI taxonomy): domain Eukaryota; kingdom Metazoa; phylum Chordata; class Actinopteri; order Ophidiiformes; family Ophidiidae; genus Brotula; species Brotula barbata. The sequence goes on along the minus strand of OMNV01016052.1, from coordinate 26,340 downwards.
CAGAAATGGCAAAAAAAAAATCTTAAGAAATACATTGGTACTAAATTATGTTCATAGATCATTGTCATAAATATGCCATGAGACTGAACGTGTGACTTCCATTTTGCCATTCTTCTTGTAGTTCTTTTAGTTAATCTGACTCGGTAATGTTTTATGAAATTTTATCTTTTGACTGAAGGTAGCTTGTGAGAAACCAATGTTCCAGGCAGATTTTCTACTAAATGCAAAAGTTGTACTGGTCATTACGATCGAAATGGAACGCTTTAACTCAGTACGCGGTGTACAATGTGAAATGGAAACGTCCTGAAGATAATAGCTGTTCCTCCATTGCAGGAAACCGAATATTTTAGAACATTCTCCTGCAAAGTACACTGCTAACATGATATGTTCAGCTACTCAAAATGAACTCAGTGGCTCACTTCTTTATGGAATATGCCTCCCTTTGAACAGTCTGCCTTCACTCAATAACCCTAAAACAGGGTTTTTTAAATGTAGCAGATCACTGCAGTAGAGTTCCTTTAGTGGTAAGTTGCATTGGGTGGGTTTTAGGCCTGAGTGGCTATAATTCCATTACCATGTAGATTGTTGTAAAAGGAAGTTAATATGCTTAGTCAACTCTCTCTGGATGCACAGTGTTGAATGACCCTGTGAATCCTGGCTACTTTTAAGGGGACTTTCTATACATTGGCTGCATTTGATCTAGACTTAATGGGCAACTCCTGGAGTTTGACGTTTGTAGGAACTTTACTGTAAAGGTTAATCTATTTTCGCTGCTGAAATAACATTACCGAAGAAATGATCAATCTTGGTGAGTCTATGGTGTAAATTAATCTATAGAATCGTGTTTATGACCCAGACTAATAAGAGCCTCAACTTTTGTGTGTATCAGCACATCATAGGCACCACTATTGTTTTCTATAGCCTTGATCTCAAAGTTGAATGATTAAAATTCTGGTTGTGGACTGCAGCCACGGAGCCTTTACAACCTGGATCCATACAGCGTTTATTCCCATATCTCAAACCCTGCACAAAGCAGTGCACGGTGTCAGTGCAAGTGTCACTATCGTCGTACAACCGAAGGAGTTTTCATATAATGGACATAGTTACGCCCCAAAGCCCCAGGCATTGTAGTGCACCAGATTTTGCTCCACAAGTCATCTGTATATTGGGCTCTTAAACATCATGCAGTGTATAAACGTTTAAAAATGTGGCCATGGCTTGGTACTGAATATTCATTATAGTATTCATAACACTTTCATTGGACTCTCCTCCCATTTTCACTTCTCATGTTGTTTCTCTCTGCTCAGCATTGACAGTCTGACCATCCCATCACGGTGTGGTAAAGGTGTGTTGCGGAGAATCACAGAAGTGTTTGACTGCTGGTTTGAGAGTGGCAGCATGCCCTACGCCCAGGTCCATTACCCCTTTCAGAACAGGAAGGAGTTCGAGGACACTTTCCCAGCAGACTTTATCGCTGAAGGAATTGACCAGACCAGAGGATGGTAAGCCAGAAATTAATAAACAAACAGAAGTAAGTGTAGATTGTAATAAAAGCATTTTCCTCAGAAGCCTAGTAATTGATTATACTTCAAAGGAATTGGAGTAGTATCCAATTAATGAGTGGCAGAATAAAACATGAATACATTAAGTAGTGTAACCACTTTCTGAGTCCCATCTTAGATAAAAAATGTGTCATCTTTCTGTCCTCTACTACTTGTCATTTAGCTGTCTTTCTTGTATTCTAGGTTCTACACCCTGCTGGTTCTGTCTACTGCCCTGTTTGGCAAGCCACCCTTCAAGAATGTTATTGTTAATGGACTAGTACTTGCAAGGTCAGACCGCCAATCCCTCTTTCTCTTTTAATTTTTTACATTTGTGAACTCACGTTCAAACGCATTTTTTTTTTACAACATTCTGCTGTCTTTGCCCTCCCTCACCTCCACCTTTTTCATAATGTTCTTCCCTCTTTCATAATCAGTGTAGTCTTGGTTTGCACCAGTGTTTGCTACACTATTTAGGTCTTAGAATCTACTCTGAAAAAGGGTTGTTTGTCATCCGCCCAGGGATATAAACTCAACATTGTCCTCACAGGCCTGCTGACCTGGAAGAACTTGACTAATTTGAATACCAAGTGGATGGTTTCTAGCATGCACTTCTGTGCATGCATGCGTGTGTATGTACATTCTTTTTTGCCTGTCTCCCTGTAGCGATGGACAGAAGATGAGCAAGCGTAAGAAGAACTACCCAGATCCAGGACTGATCGTGCAGAGCTATGGAGCTGATGCCCTCAGGTCAGCTCATTGCTTGTGGTGTTGTATGTTTATCAATCATGAATGATGTTCATGTGAGTGACATGGTTATATATCTTAACCCACCTTATGTTAATAGCGGGCATGGTCCAAACAGTGAAATTACTATTACACATATAAGTACGCTCACACATGCATACACGTGCACACACACTTTGTCCCTCCTCATTCGTCTTCTTACTTGCCCTGAGCAGTGGGATTGGAAAGGCCATATGGCTTAATGAATAAAGCACCATCCACTTACACCATATGTCCATTTATACACTGAAACTGAGTGAACTCGAGATAAATGTGACACATTCTCTTCAAAGCTTACATTTAAAACAGAATAGCATAAATTATAACTTGCCTACCGTAAAACTGTACTGATATATAGCAATGTTGGTAAATTGAATTCTGTGTTGTATATTTGAACGGTGCACTGTTATTGCATCCTTACTGTATCAGATGGAAAATCAAGTCGTTAAGTACAAAATGTGAGCAATTTTTGTTTTGAAAGTTGTCATCTGTTCTGGATGAGGTAACAACCCTCTGTCCTTGTGTTCCCTTATTTTGGAAATAGGTGATGGTTTTGTAATATCTTTTTTCATCTATATTTTAAGTTTTAGGATGCGAAATCACTCAAGACCATTTGCATGCTGTTACATCATGTCAGCTTATTCCAGAAACCATAAAGCAACCAACCTCACAATGTGCCCATGCCTGACAGACTATTATATTCATATCAGTTGATATGGATTTTTGTGAGCTCTTGTATCACTATTATGATCCACGGCAGCTTTCCTATAATGGCCTCTCATGGTGTCCTATAGTATTGTGTACATCAGTGGACTGCGTCTGTATGGAAATGTTGCAGGAAAGTCTCATCACTAACAAGTGCGCAAGCCAAACCAACAGAATTATGGAAAACGTTGCATAATTTCCTTTAGCCAGTAGCAAGGCAAGATTATTTATAGCGTACCATACAGACATTAAGGCAATAAAAAGTGCTTCGCAAAGGCATAAAATAGATATTAATATAAAAAAAGTTGGAGCCATAATGGGGAAGGAAAACTATAGCAAACGGAATTTTAAGCCTTGAGCCGAGAGTTGTCGCAGTTGTCAATTCTTCTGAAAGTTTGTTCCAAAGATTTGAAGTATAGAAAGCTTAACTTGCTTCAAGTTGATACTCGCTGTCACGGTGTGCAGCATCAACTGAAAATGATGGCTGATGTTTGTTTGGTCCACCCCGCAGTTCATTCAGTTTATGTGAGAAATGTGTTCTAGTGTTTTAACAGAACACGATGGTTCATTTTTGACATCTTGGGTACCTGGATAAAATTGATTTATAACATGTTTGTAGACCTGTGCATAAAGCTATTCATCATTTGTCTTGAATTTGTACAAACAAAACATTGTAAATATACCTGTAGTTTAAATTGTCAACTGTTGTGGATTTTGAGCAGTAAGGCTCATCTGTCCATCCATCCATTATCTATCCCGCTTATCAAAGTCAGGGTTGCGGTGGAGCTGGAACCTATCCCAGTGGTGATTTGGTGAAAGGTGGGGTACGGTCGCCAGTCCATCACGTGGCTGACACATAGAGACAGACAACTCAGTCACACTCATTCATCATTGGGTTTTAATGCGCTTTCTTTGCAAGTAGGATGTGAACTGGGTCTTTTGTCAAACATTCCTATAACTCTTAGTTTATTTGAGGAAATTCCTGGGTTGTGAAGGTTTAACGAGGCCAACATTGCTCTCTGGCAAAGTTTATCCTGACTGCCTCTCCTATAAATTCTCAACAAGCACACATTTTCTTGACATGTGTAGGTACACCCCTAGCTAAAGTGCTACATTTACATAGCAGGAAATGTTAAAGCTTCTTTACAAAGAGTTGTGTGCATGCAGTAATACATACAATTTCTCTCGCTCACGCCATCCTTATACTCTGCGTGTAGGCTGTATCTCATCAACTCTCCAGTAGTGAGGGCCGAAAACCTGCGGTTCAAAGAGGAGGGTGTGCGAGACGTGCTAAAGGATGTTTTCTTACCTTGGTACAATGCTTACCGATTCCTGGTGCAGAATGTGCAGAGATTACAAAAGGTGAGTTATTTGAGTTATTTTCATAACTACCACTACTTTCATTTTTTTCATATGTGTTAGTGCTTCATAAATTATATCAAATTGCTAGCGAACATTTGGGTTCGGGGGGGTCCACATACCAATGCAGTTGTGGTGTTTTTTGCGTGCAGGAGGAGGACATTCAGTTCCTGTACAATGAGAACACAGCAAAGCAGAGTGACAACATCATGGACAAATGGATTCAATCTTTCACACAATCCCTCATTCAGTTCTTCAAGGCTGAGATGGATGGTGAGACAAGCGCTTAAATACATATAATACACTTGTTCGGGACAACCTAAGAAGCTGAATATTGCTTAGTCCATCACAGCTGACATCTTATCTCTGCTGAATTTACTTACACCTTAATAAATGGATGATAACATCTTGTTACAGCATACCGCCTCTATACCGTCGTGCCTCGCCTTGTCAAGTATGTTGACCTGCTCACCAACTGGTATGTCAGGACCAATCGACGCCGTCTGAAGGTGAGAGTACACACCTTTATTTCCCGCATGTTTTATTTTTGTTTTGCTCATCAGTCATTCTTTCAAAAGGTTGAAACATTGATTTAATTTACCAGTGAGCCTCTCGACTTTCATCGTAGCCTCAATCTTTTTAAAGCAATCATTTTGTGGATCCCCTAGTCACCATTTAGTTGAATTGGATTGAGGATACTTTTATCTTTGTGCAGCAGTGCCAAGAGGACTGTATGTATTGATGTGTGTGTGTGAACTTTGAAGGGAGAGAGCGGCACTGAGGACTGCCTGTGGGCACTGGAAACCCTCTTCAGCGTTCTGTTCTCCATCTGCAGGCTGATGGTGAGTCACACTTTCTGAATTTCTATGTGTGTACTCGAGACAGAATGGGGAGACTGTATGGGGGAATTTTGTGGCGAGGTTCTGCTTTTGTCTTTGCAAGACAAAGGAATACAGTAATGCTGGTATGGATGAGCTGTGTGTACATGTTGCCATGGTTAAAAAGTCATACAAGTGGAGGACTTTTTATTTATAAAACATTGAAGATGTTTGCCTGTGAACAAAAGACACGCTAGAAGCCAATTGGCATAACCCAGATTAATGCAGTTCAATTGTGAGCTGTATAGACATTTCACATAACCTCAATCCATTGAGTTAGAAATTAGCTATTGCACTAATTCCATCTCCTCCTGAGTTTCCAGCTCATAGACTTTAAAGTGACATTCTAGTAGCTACAACAGCTGTGTTTCTCACTCTCTTTCACTCTCTGTAATATGTCTTCTTTCATTCCTCTTCACTCTCAGGCTCCCTTCACACCCTTCATTACAGAGATGATGTACCAAAACCTGCGTCACCTCATCGACCCTGCCTCAGTCGAAGAGAAGGACTACGGCAGCATCCACTATCTCATGTTGCCTCAAGTCAGGTTGGAAAGATTCCTTCAATTAAGCTTAAATCGTAGGGCCATCCATGGCTCCATCCCTCTGTAATTAAAGTCCTAATCCAATAAGGGTATGCAATTTTTCATCTCTTTAGCACTTACCCTTCCTCTGAACACACAATCAAAAGCTCCTAGGGATTTTGTGCCATGTTCAAGGAGACTTCAGGAGGATCAAAGCTTCCCAATGCAGGGCTTCAACCTGGTCAGCTAGTTGAGCAACATCCTTTCTCAACACTTGACTGCCCTGCAGCAGCAAGAAAACCCTGTGTTAGCCCCCTTTCCCTCAGGATATCTACTGCTGATCCAGGGTCTAATCAGGTTCAACCAAAGAGCACAGCATTATTTTATCGCAATTGTCTGGTTTGAAATATTTTTTCTTGGCGAATCAAAGACTCCAAAGTGCTGTAAGGGTCCTTGGCAGTTTTATTCGTCATACAACCTTTTTATGTTTCCCTTCTTGAAGAAAGTGAATCACAAATGACACATTTTCCAGAAAACAAGAATTGTCACGTTCCATTCCACCTGACATGCATGTTTGTACCCTCATTTCAGCGTTGGCATTCGGAAGGTGGAATATCGTAGACAATTTCCAAACATGCGTCACAAATAGACACGCACACAGTGACTTGATTAGAAAGGGCTGTTATATTTTAAAAACCTCTTACATTATATATGTATATTTTTTGTAAAGTCTAGAGGAAATCAGGAGTAATCAATAATTGTTTAATTAGATCCATAAGAGTTCAGACAAGATCCAATATCCCTTTGACTTGACACAGGGAAAAATAGTCAGCTCACATAATCTCCCTCGTCAGCTTGCATCCCAGCTTCTTTATTGGCTGCTTGTCCTTCCTGATGTCAAATGGGACTTCTTCACCCTCTCACAAAGGTCAGCTACCAATCAGGCAGTTGGAACAGCTGCTCCTCAATCAGCTCATTAAATGATCGACTGTCTCTGTCATCCTCCATTCTCTCGTTTGCTCCAGTGTTGCATGCACACAGCACAACTAAACGAGCAATCCCTGTTCATATACACAGTCTGTGTTCCTGCATACAGTTCATCCTGCATACAGTATCATCATTATGTGTAATTACCAGCGGCTGTGCAGCTCTAATTGGAATTCAGAGGTGGAAGTCACAGTGTATCTTATTAATGGATGTTCCTAAGCTGAACTCTGCTGCTGATGTTTTCTCCACTCTGCCTTTGTTTACATGTGTGGCGTTATGATATTCATCTTCTCAAGTCGAAGAACACTCAGATTTTTTGAATAAATAACAACCAAAAATCTGGATTGCTGTCACATAGAGATTATAATAATGGTTAAAATGGTTATAAAAAAAGTGTTATTTACATATTTTTGTGATGACTACATTTTATGGGCGATATCTTGCTTTAATAAGTCATTATCATTCGGGAGCGGGAAGCCAGCCACCAGGTTTAGATATATTTAACACTTGTGCAACAACTTTTCTTTACTTGTGTTGCTGTGTTAACAGGGAGAGTTTGATTTACACGCGCATAGAGAGCGCTGTCTCTCAGATGCAGTCAGTGATTGAGCTGGGCCGAGTGATCCGAGATCGGAAGACCCTGCCCGTGAAGGTAACCCGTCTGCTTAGATCCTATCCAACATACTATACCATAGAGTAAACTTGATGATGTATGGTGCATGGCTTTTGCTGTGTTTTGTATCTTGAATGAGTGTTGTATGTCAGTTGTGTGCATGTGTGTGTGTGTGTGTGTGCTTTAATTGTGACCTGCCAAGGGACTGCAGATTAGCTCTGGCCTAATTAATGAACCTGTCAGTCACACACAAAAGGAAACACCCAGGGGATTGTTTTCTAAGAGCTGATGGTAAAGCCACCAATGCGTTTAATCCTTCGATGTATTATACTTAACACCTATAAAAGAATATTTCAAGTTTCCCATAGCTTTTGATTTGGTTTTGTTAAATCAGTGTTGTTGCTTCTGAAAACCACCTGGTATGTTTTATTTACTGTATGTGTTGACCAGTTCTTATATGTGTGCATTTTAGTACCCATTAAAGGAGGTCGTCATTATTCATCAGAACTCTGAGGCTTTGAAAGACATCCAGTCCCTCCAGAAATACATTCTGGAAGTAAGTGAATGATCAGTCCACTTTGATTTTCAGTTACCATTTGTTTCAAGGCACTCTTTCTTCTCATCCAGCCCTGAATTATTCAGTTTGAATTTTTTTTTTCCTTGACATTTTAATGCTACTTGGTTTGGCTGTTCAACATGCAAACACAGTCTGAAGAGTTCACTTACAAAACTTGCAAATACAACTTGTGCTGTTTCTGACCAGTGCTGGAAATATTTCTAGTTTGTTCAAGGGCTTTTTTGCACTTCGCTGACAATACTCAAAATCATTATGGTTCACCTACCTCACACGGCCCCTTCACCCATGAGGCCCACAATATTCCTGCGTAAAGTAGTAGCTGTCCCATTTAAAAACAGGTTTCCATTGGGTAAGGAAGCACTGTTGAATCTGTTCCCAAGACTTCACTTGTTAGATAGACATACTTGGACGATGTGAGCATCCGCAACATTTTAACAGACTGAAAGAAGCCATGACCCTATTCCGGGTATGAAGTGAAGACCATTAGAACATAGGAGCATCTACCAGGTGGAGTGTTGCTGCCCTAAAGTTCCCATTGTGTATTTTCCAAAGTCTCACCAAGTTTTGAGTGCAGAATATGCTTATATGTCTTTCATTGGGAAAACAGCCGTTCAGAAAATTGACAAAACATTTAGGAATTAACGCGTCTGTGGGAAAAGGGCTTCTCTCGGAAACTAGGGGTTTTGCCAGGTTTTGCCAAGTCTGAGCCACTTCTTATCTCGCTCACTGTTTCATTTCTTGTGGGGAAAACATTTAACCTTTGTGGCTTCTAGCTTCCCTCAAGTAAACAAGGCTTATTTGATCAGAATTGAGAGCCGTTAAGGTCCTGAGCCCAGCAAATAGCTTTGAGACTCGGTAGGCCGTGTATGATGTAGTTTCAATTAGACTTAGTGTTTGGTAAGGGTCACGATGTTCTAGCTTCAAATTGTCCATTCAAAACTCACCTTTTGAGCATTGCTGTTATTGTTACTACTTAATGATTATTGCCTTTAAATCAATAATAGTCCTTAATAACTGCTTAAATTTGCCCTTTGTTATTTGTATTATTATTTGTGACGAATACACAGAATTACATTTTATTGTAAATGAAATACCCAAACTGCCTGGCAGCAAGGGACTTCATGGATAAAATAATGTTCAAATAAAAAAAGGAATTATATATCCTGTTATTTTCAACCCCTTATCGCCATGTATTTCCATCCCCAACCAATGATGGTAGCATATCTGTGCAGCATGTCAGCGCAGTGAGAACTCAGGCTCTGTCACAACCTGCAGCTTTTCACAGTGATTGATTGGAAGAAGCCAAGCATGGCAGGCCAAGGCAGGTGTCAGTATGGCCAAAATTAGTTTCTCTGTTGCTATATCAGACATGGCTGATCCACTCTTTTTTTTCTCTCGCTGTTTAGCTTCAGGAGTATGAAGCATTGTATCAACAACAAAAATTTAGACTGATTCAGTAATCAACTTACTGATTTATTGAAATACTTATTCTCTAATTGATTCTCAGGACAATTGAACTTTATTTAGAATTGCATTCTTATTTAGAATTTAGTTATTTATTTCAATTTAAAGTCAGTTGGAATTAGTTCAAGAGCATGTGTCAAGCGAATTTGTAACAATAGCCTTGTATGTGATTGTGTTGCAGGTAACTTTTAGTGCCAGTGTTCAGTTGTGTTTCTTCTAGTCTGCCATGGAGTAACACATCGCAGACAATTATCAGACATCTACTGTACCTTTACTTAACCATGACAGGTGCTTGCCTACTCTTTCAGGAGCTTAATGTGCGGCAGTTGACACTGTCGACTGACAAAGACAAGTACGGCATCCGACTGAGAGCTGAGCCAGACCACATGGTGCTGGGCAAGAGACTAAAGGGGGCTTTCAAAGCTGTCACTGCCTCTATCAAGGAGCTCACGAGTGGACAGTTAGAGGCCTTCCAGAAGACAGGTCAGAGTGTGTGTGTGTAACTATGTATGTGCTGAAAATGGAAAGTTTTTTCATTCGTATTTTGGTGATACCTAATCACACTCAGGGACCAAAATTGAGTACAAAAGGAAGCGTTACAAATGTTTTCACTGCGAATATCATTTCAAAACATTTTTAATATATCCGTTTGTCAAGTAATTAGTCAGTAGGTGGTGGTGAAGAACTATAATATGACATTAGTAAGATTTAATGCACATTGTGGATCCTCTTTCTCTGTAGGTACCATATTTAGTTAATCAAAAAGACTGTAAAAGCATAATCAAATCACAATAGTGAAGTCACGTTAAAGGAAAAGTCTGAAGCCAACAGATTTTCCATGCCATGCTCAGAGCTAGAATAGGGATTGAAGCAATTTGTAAGGTATCTTGTCTCTCTAATTATAGAAAGATGTGGAGATCCCCAGAGTCCCTAGGGTAGTCAAAAGCAGCAACAGGGGGTCAGCAGGGCTGTGGGAACTTAACATTTCCAATCACATGGATCTTTGAAGTCTAGCCAATTGGAAGGAAGGAGGCTGCAAGATGAAATAAAAGAGATAGATGTGTTAGGATGGTGGGAGAAAGATGGATAGATCTAAAGAGAGTCTACAAAGATGAAAGGTGTACAACAGCACCGAATCACAGCTCTTTTACTGATGATGATAGCTGATGTGCTTTTGGTGAGTATATAGAACCCATTTTTGAGGTACTGCAGTGCACTCTGTATGATGCAGTGCCTTGCTTACCTTTTTGGGGGAAAGTTAAGGAAAGATATTCAGGACCTGAAATCTTGTAATGTCTCTGTAAAATAATCTGCCAATGCAAAGAAAATGGCTCACATTCATTTAATTGTCCGGTTTGAATCTTTTAAGTCTTATCTTGCTACAGAATAACTGTCAAGAAAACTTAAACATTAATGGATTTGCTTCTTATCGTGGGCAGATGTAATACTATGTGATTTTTGGTACTCTTTGTAGACTGTACCATCTAATTTTCTTCAACGTGACTGTTACCAATAATATTCTCACCCAAAATGGAAGATCCTAGTTCCAGTGGGGAAAAAATGTGCTTTAATGAGTCTATTGCACATTCTGGTTCGTGATTATGCCCCCTGGTGAATGTTTTGATAGACAGCAATTTACTGTAATTTTAAAAGGTGGGTTTATGATGCTAAGCCACCGTCGCATTCAGCGGTGCTGAATTGCATATTTCCAATATTAAAAACATTGTGAGATTTTTCTGTGATTGATCAATTCTGACGTATGCAAATGAATACTCCATGTTTTTGTGGTCAATTTTTCAGGATCCATCGTTGTCGATGGCCATGAGCTTTACGAAGAAGACCTGAGGCTGATGTATACCTTCAATCAGAGCTCTGACTCAGCTGCACAGTATGAAGCACATTCTGACGCACAGGTAGGCCCCCTTTAAAAAACTATAAACCCAATATGGCAACATTAGTCAAACAATGTCAGACATCCTTGATCTTAATTAAATATGTGAAATTGAATTGAAGCATTTGAAGGATATAATAAGATGAAAGCTACCACAATAAAAAGCTAAAAGCATTGGTGAAAAATACGTATTATTGTGAACTGGGTAATTATTAATGTCACCTAAAATGGTTTGGCAGCCATGATCTGAGTGTACAACATGACAGTTTAATGTGTCTTAACACACACATCCAAAGAGTTCTCTCATGTTGATAACAGCATGTCTATGACAGGTTATGTCCCCTGGCTTATGTCAGCAGAGAGAGAACAGTGTCAGCTGTGCATTAAAACCACGTGAATGGCGCTAAGTCACAAATCATGCAGATTCATAAAATTTACTTCATGATCTTGTTGTCTTGGTGTGACGCTGGTAGGCTAGTGTTAGTAAATCTTTTTGAAGATCTTAATGGTTTTACTTCTAAACTAGTCTTGCGCAAAAGGGTTATAGCAAAATTCCACCATTGTTAAATTCATCACTAAAAGTATAGAAAAACACAGACATTCTCTCTCCTAATACATCCACCTCCGCTTCTCTTTTTTTTTCACCAACTCACATAAGCACACAATGTAATAATAACCTCTGAGTCCCAACTCAGTTTTGCTGGTCGAGAAAATGATTTTACTGTAGTTATCACTTGTGTAGATTGAGCTTTAGTGTAATGTCGCAGGTTCTAAAGGAATAAAAGCTGCTCTGCTGCCATTCTTGCAGCACGGTGCTATATAAAGTAAATGCCGCTATGTGTCTTTACTGTGAGTGTGATGTATGAAATCATTTCACGCCTAAGTGGAAACCAGCACGTATGCGTTTCCCACAGGCCCTCTCTAATCAGTGCTCCTCCAACCGTACACACACCACACGGCTGCACCTTAATACCAGTTTACCGAGCTTGCTATTTAATTCTCTGTTACTCTCACTCCATCGCACTGACTCGCCACCTCTCTGTTCCCATCTGTCTGTCTCTCTTTTCTTTCTCTCATATTCTGTCTCTTTTATTGCTTTGGTGCACTTGGACTCTTTCACTCCCTTCAGTTCAAATTTATTTGTTGTGAGCAGCAGGTCTACTGTTCATATACAGTCCACATTTAGATCCTAAATAATCCTTTCTAAGTGGTTTTGGCAAGCTGTGTGTTTCAGTGGATACTGAAAAATGTATCAGAAAATATTGCTGACTGACGAGCACCCTTGATGTCATAACAGGCCGTTTGCCTGCTAATGTTAGCTGGATTGTGTCATTGAAGGTGGTCAGATGGAGCAGATGAGTGCTGTGTGTGCATGATTGGAGTCATCGAAACTCCAGCTGTTAGCACCAATGTGTTGTGGGAGTGCAGCGTTGTTGTTACAGCAACAGCAAAAATATTTAATTAATGCACTGACTTCACCACTTGAGCTAGAAAGTCACCAAGGTTTTTCCGAGTATCTGTGCCAGTGGAGCGCTGGCTTGTAGTTACATTTCTGCGTAGCCTTAAAAGATGTACAGTAATTATGCTGATTTGTATATAACATTTTTTACAATGATCAAGAGATGACACAGTAAGAGCATGAGAAGGTGTTTTTGGATGATAACATTATATTACCTGATTATGCATGATGCACATTGATTTCTTGTAGGTCCTGGTGCTGTTGGACGTCTCCCCAGACCAGTCCATGGTGGATGAAGGCGTTGCCAGAGAAGTCATCAACCGCATCCAGAAACTACGCAAGAAGGTGGGATAATTATTTCAGGAGCACCATGAGCACTGGGAGTAGATTGGCACATAACACAGTCCCTCCAAATTTGCAGTGTAGTGTATAATGAATAGAATCTGACGTAGTTTATCAAAGTGCCAAGGCATGCCTTCGAAGCTGTGCCAGGGTGAGCACAACATACCACTCAGATAATTTGATGAGTTGCACTTTAGGACAAATTATCATCAACCTCATCATCGTCATCATTTCCATCAATATTCCATATATTTGAATCAAAATGCATAAACATAATTTTTGTTTTTGATTTTGTTCCTTGTTTCCTCTCCTTCCCTCTTTATGTCCCATGCTAATTTTGTCAGTGTAGTTTAAAAATCTTTCCATTGCAGCACAGTTAGAAGTTTCTCCATTATAAGGCAGGCTTAATGGAAGCTTAATTACAGTCTGGCCCCTTTCAGATTGTAATGTTAGAGCTTTGAAGTGGCCTGGGGAGTAAAGACGGATTAGCCAACAGCCTCTTGTTTTCACAAGCAACAAACAGTTTTTCCATCCTCCTATGGCAGTGGTGTGCACTGGCTCACAGCCAGTCTAAATTCCTCCAGTTATTTCTAACGGAGATCTGTTTGGAATTTTCCACCCCGTGGATGGGAATTAATTTTTTAACCAATCTTTGACATGTTTCGTAGTAGTTTGTGGGTGTGTATGCATGTTTTTACCAGTGTTTGTGTGGGTGTTTTGTATTGTGTGTGTGAGCATGTGTGAGGCTGAGAAAAGGAGCGCAGTGCATACTGGAGTTCATTGTAGCTCTCTCTGGGACTCACATACTCAGACACACGCACACACAGCATTGTGTGTGGGTTAGCATGTCTATCACAGGGAGCTGTTTTTATTGACAATTTTAATCTTTTCCGGGAACATGCTGACATTTTTAACACCACTGGTATTAATGCAAACACCTCAGGTACTCGTCTCGTTGTCAACACCGTGCCACGTGTTTGACTAATTACTCTTAGGAATATAAATCTTTACTGCCATCGTTATAGTGTCACTGCGTCATTACTGAGTGTAAGCTCTTGTGTAGTTCATCCCATGCAGACGATGCTTTCTCTCTGCCTTCATGCCACTCCCTGTAAACCAACTTTCCGCCATCCAGTTGCGCAAAAATCTTCTGGTATTCCCACACAAATTAGACTATATAATCCGATCTCATCAAGGATTCTGTGACCATAGTGCCCTCCCATCGCTATTTTTTCAAACCTGATCAATGTCAAATAACTGAATAAGCGGAACTCACACCATCCCCTGTAGTCAGGACTAGTCTGAATTTCTGCCTCATAAATATCAGATCTCCTGCAAGCAGATCATTGTCAACGACCTGATCCAAGAGCACAGATTCGATCTGCTGGGGCTCTAAAAGATAATAACTTTATGCTGTTAAATGAAGCTGCTCCTCCTAGTTACACTTTTGCTCATGCTGGCTGTTTTTCCAAAACGGGTGGAGGTGTAGATTTTAAATCTTTCAACCCTACCACTGGTAGCAGTTGTAGCACAGATTTCTCTTCTTTTGAATTTGTAATCCTACATTGACTAGGTTCTGTTAGTACGGAATCTTTTTATTTCATTCTTTATATTTTGATAATCATTGTAATAGCTGTTATGTGTGTGTGTGTAAAGCCCTTTGAGACACAATATTATATTGGGTTATACAAGTAAACTGGACTTGATTGTGCTAGCCCCCTCAGGGTGGGGTCAGTACCTTGACTTGGCAGGGAAAGCCTATAAACCATCCTGCATTGATTGACTGCTGCACTGTATCTGACTAACGCTATTCCTCTGCCCTTGAGCCACACACTGCAGTTGGAGTGTCTGTGTTCGTGGAGGTGCGCATGTACTTACATGTTCTTTAGATACACGTTCGTGTGGCTGTGCAGAGGTGTATACAGCTGCATGCTGCAGATTAGGATGAGATCAATGTGTTTGAATGTGTCAAGGTTAGAGGAGGCTTGCAGCACACAGGCAGAATAGATGGTCTTTCATCCAATGCACCTAGTGGTGCTTCAGCATGCATGCATTCCCTTACAGTCTGTTTTACCTTTACCCCCATAATCCACTCACACCTACGTCCTGCCCCTCACCTTTTTTCAGGTAATTGTCTTGTGTGTTTGCTTGCATCCTTTGCATCCAGGCTTTTTTTACATTCAGTCGGACGATGAGATTGACAATTGTTGGATTTTAAGAAGATGAGCTGTTGAAACATGCCGGACTCTTAACACATATACACATGTTGATTACTGGAGGTAGAAGGTCTTTCTCTCTCTGTCTCTGTCTCTCTCTCTCTGTCTCTCTCTCTCTCTCTCACTCGTGTGTCAACATACTGCTTATTTGCATGCAGCACAGTTTATGACTCCATTAAATTCCCCCACAGGGTCATTTGGTGCCATCAGATGAGATAACGGTGTACTACCGCTGCCAGCCACAAGGGGAGTACTTGGACTCTGTGATCCAGGCCCACACTGACTTTATCCTGGCTACCACCAAAGCCCCTCTTTTGCCCTACCCGGCCCCCAAGACTGCCAGCATCATCATAGAAGAAAAGACTCAGGTATGGAAACATACCTCGGATCAAGCAGATTCACATTTGCTACATTATATTAATATGGACACAATGATGAACAAGGAAATGATTAAAGGTAAATCCTTAGCTCTTATAAACTACTCCCTGATCACTTAATATGCGATGGTAAGATTTTTTTATGTTAAATAATTTATTTTTTTCATCTTATGAAATTTACATTATGATTATTTCCTCTTTGTTGCAGCTGAAGGGCTCGGACTTGGAGTTGACCATAGTGAAGGGATCTTCAGCCCCTCAGGTTTCTCTGAATGGACCAGCATGCACCTATGTGAACATCAAAGTCAAGGTCAACAACGTAGAACAAGGTAGTACCCGAGGATAGGAACTATTTAAACAGCCAGCTGTCATCTTTCTAGAGGAAACTAGAACATTAAGTAAGAACCAACCCGACCAAAACAAAACGTTTAGTCTTCTGATTGGTGTGATCCTGGGTCATGGTCAACACTGTTGTGCAATATTTGAAGTCAGTATTGTGCTTCCAACTTTTAGAAAGCATCAAAAGCATTGTGTCAAAGTTTACAATGCCTTAATTTTGTTACTTTATAGAAGTTAAAATTCACATGAAATCCCTTCTGATTGGTTTTGTTTGTTAGACGGGGTCGTGCTTTTGGAGAACCCAAAAGGAGACAACCGATTAAACATGGACAAGCTGAAGGAGGTGTGTAGGAGCGTCTTTGGAACCAATAACAATGAGCTGCGATTCTTCAATGGTGGGACCGGTAAGATCTGCTTAGGCTCCTTCAGACAAATACACGAATCAAGAATATGCACACATTATGATTGTCTGTTACTAACAAATCGCTGTTGTGGAAGATTTGTTCCTGCAATGTGATGACACAGACAAATATTCTTTCCCTGTTCCATTCATTTTGTGACAGAGCTTAACCGTAAAATGGACCTTCAAGCTCTGAGCGGTAAAACTTTGACAGTGACATCATCAGGAACCTCCGCCCCCAACCCTGTCCCAACCACCAATAACCTCCTATGTCCTTATGTCAACCTGCTGCTCTGCAACGCACGCCCAGCCGGTGAGAAACTCACGCGCAAACCAAAAATTCTGACAGTTTCTTCCCCAACTCTCTCGCTCTCTTTCTCTCTCCCACTTTCTTGCCTGACTTGAGAAACCAATCATCTATTGATTAGGAAAGTAAATAAAGTCTGTCAGTTTCACTTCTTTTTAACACCGTTTCCGTTCTCCTTTAGAGTGTCTGACAGGAGAGGTTGGTACCCTCCTGCTGGTGAACCCACTGGGCCAGAATGGCCTGGACTACTCACGTCTTCTCTCTGAGACCGCCAAGGTCTTTGGCCTCCGCAGCAGACGCCTCAGACTCTACCAGGACCAGGACCTGACCCAGGGTAAGATAAATCGTTGGTGGATGTCACATCAACCTCACTATCCATACAGGCAGACACTTAATATGATTGAATACCAGAATGGCTGGTTAGATATACGGTGAGAATGAGGAAAACAGATCGATCGCTGTTACCTTGATCATCTCAGATGGCAGTGAAGTTAAATAGTTTTTCCAGTGTATCTGAAACTCAAGGAACTTGGCTTTAATCCCGTGCTTCGACAGAAATGTGCCATCTTAGCTAAGCTGTCGAAGTCTGGAGGCTCTGCTGTCATCTGGCACAAAGGGACGACACAGAATTTGAGTGTTCGCGTGGAGCAGCAATCTTCAGATATCATCATTCTAAACATGGAAAATATGAACCTCCCATCACAATCCTTTAGAGCTCTTTGAATCGGTAGTTTCTTCTTTGTTTGGTCATCATGCATTAGGTCAGTCATTTTAGAGGTCAGATCTCTGTGACCTTCAACATGAGCACATTTAGAATTAATGGTAGAGCAGAATGGTTAGAGAATTAGTGGCTTCTAAATGGGAGAACTTTGCTCCAGTATGGCTCAAGACGATATAATTAGTGCTGATGGAGAAAATACACACCGTCGTAGATTCTCCACTCACAAACAGAGGGTGCTAGAATGGGTTGTTCCCTGTAGGTTTTCAAAACCTTTTTCTCTTTTGATTGCTGAAATGTTTTTCAATAATCTGGTTTGAACTTTACAGATGGAATAATTATCAACATTAAACCTGTGACTTTGTAATGTCTCCTGTTTTTCAGAATTGCCAGCTGATCTGTCTGTGAAATCTCTAGACACCAAAACTCTATTTGTGAGAGTTCTTCCCACCTCCGCAGAGTCATAGATCCACTTCATCTAACATAGGAATGTAGCACTATTATCGTCTCCGATCCATCAGAGGCTCCCTGAATTGAATTTTGTACCACTAAAACACAACAGTCCAGCATTTTTTAGAAGTCCTGAGGTTGGAGCAGCTTTTTCTTTCAATTTCCCTCGTGTTTGCCTTTCCATTACAGTTCTCCTGACATCATAAGTCACTCAGGAGGTCGTAAGACACAAAAATTGCTTCCATCATGATATCTCAAGATTTGGATTTATTTTAAGTGCATTCTAAAACATTACATGACGGCTTTCAGTCGGCATTTAGCTAAGACTTAATGTCTTGTTCCTACTGCTGTTTGTTTCCTGTGGTACTGTATTACACAATTTGTCATCGTCATCATCCATATGACACATTTAAACCAAAAAAAAAAAGAAAAAAAGAAAGTCAGGCATTAAACGACCAAAAGTTTGAGTTGAGTCTTAGGTTCTTTTGCTTCAGTTTAAAATGTTCTCTCAGTCATGCCTCAGTAACCGTACCTGGAAATGGAGATGCCAACAAACTCTGATAATATAACCAAAGGAGTTTTTTTTTTCTTATGCTAATGAAACTAAATCATGCATGCTTGTTCACTTCAACACTTCCAATTGATGTTGACTCAGAGCTGGTTGGCTTTTTTCTGTGGCTCATAATTGGAAAATCAGTGGGGCCCTCTGTGTGTACACATCCTTTAGAATGACAGACAAACACATTCTTTTCACTGCTTTGAGAACTCTTCAGCCAGTGTGAAAGCATTTAAAAGATGAAATTGGCTTTTTGGCTGCTTTACTTTAATGTTCGGGTCTTGTAATAAACACATCTGTACAAGAATCATGTCACATTTTATGCAACAAACGGATCAAATAAAAGTGAAATTAAAAAATTGTCCTCTTGTCTCTGTCACATGATGATCACGTGTACGTGCTTTGTGTGCTCTCGCACAGTGTTACAGAGGAGGCTGATTGTGCCGCACATCGTAGAAATATTCCAGTCCTTATTCCTCTGGTTGACTGACGTTTTACGTTTAAATCCCTGTTACTTTACATCATGACAAGTTAGGTCAGGGAACAAAACAACAAAAGGGACAGAAAATTCCTTCAACAGCAAAAAACGGAACGAACTAATAGAGAATAACCTATACAGTACAAGAGCAAGGACAACAGTCAGCCATTTTTCTCCTTTCTAAGACCTTGTCCCTGCTGAGAATGTGTTGCGCTTACCTGCAAAAAAAATGAGCGTGGTTTACAATGGAGAGATGCTCCCTTCTCTATGCTGTCCTGGTTTCTAATAAAACTTAACTCCAGCCTCAATGAAGCAGCTGTTTTGTTACTTTCTTAAAATCAAATCTTGACAAAGGTCCAATAAGAATGTTCTGATCTGTCCTTGAAGCCTGGGAACACACTAATATTGTCTCAGACTCATCAGAGGCTCCCAGAATTGAATTGTGTGTCACTAAAATTACAACAGTCCAGCATTTTTTCGAAGTCCTCAGGCAGGGCAGCCTCGTCTGTTAAGTTCACTCCTGTTTGTATGAATGCTAGACTGCTTAATATGTCATGATCCACAACATTTACTTCCATCGTCGTGCCTGGAGGTTTTGATATGTTTTCTCATGTAACTAAATCATGCGAGCTTGTTCACCACGAGGTTTCCAATTGATGTTGACTCAGTGCTGGGTCATTATTTCTGTGGCTCATAATTGGAAATTCAGTGGGGCCCACTGTGCTCACACACCCTTTAGAATGACAAACAAACCCATTCTGTTCACTCTTTCACCAGCGTGAAGGCATTTAAAAGATGAAATTGGCTTTTTGGCTGCTTCTACTTAATGTTTTGGTCTCGAAATTTTAAAAAAAAGAGCTACAATCATGTACCATTTTATGTGACAACTGGAATAAAAAATGTGAATACAGGGAAATATTCTTCCCTTGTGGCATGTACATGCTTTGTGCACGGTTGTACAGAATATGAGATGAGGCTGTTTGACTGACATTTTAAGTTTAAATCCATGTTACTTTACTTTATGACAAGTTAGGTCAGGGAACAAAGCAACAAAAGGGACAGAAAAATGCCTTCAACAGCAATAAAGGAACTATAGAGAATAATGTAAACAGTACAAGAGCAGTCAGCTGTTTCTCTCCTTTCACAGAAGGCCTTGCTATGAGTGAGCGTGAGTCGTAGTTACCTTGAGGGGGAAAAACAAGCCCACTTCACAATGCTGAGGACGTATCTATCCTGTTTATTTTTGTTTTTAAATGAACAATGATGCATTCAGAGGGTAAAATCTTGTATATTAATGTTCTATTTCCTCCAGGATTTTGTGTTTACTCCCGCTGCCTTGTAAGCTGATTTAATGTATAGTTGTGTCAGTCATAAAATACAATCAGAACAAAGATTTCCACCTGCAATATAACGGATTATATCCCAACATTTCCAAAAATGGAAATGCAAGTAAACACCTCAAAATGTACCTTGAATATACAACTAAATGTACTTTTCCATGTCTATTCTTTCTGCAAATATAAAAAAATGGATATCAAAAATTAAACAACACTTGTGTCGATTACTAGTCAGTACTTTCAAGCAAAACATGAATCTGACTCAAGCCTGCATTATTTACCAACATGGTGTCCATTTGCTATCAACGTACATCCAAATTTAACACATCATCTTAATCTGTGTACAAATTGTCCAGTCTTTCCTGATATAGGCCCCATTCTGTTCTGACAGTACACTGCTGTTTCTCTCCTCCCACACTGTAGAGCTCAGTAATGAACCCTGAGTACATCAGATAACCACCAGCCCATCTGTCTCTTTTTATCAATGCCTCTCAGAGTGCTGTTGTACCCACTTCACTACTTCAGCATGTGCTCCTCATGAATCCAGCCTCTGTAATCACTGTCCTATCACTGGGATCATCCCATCCTCGCGGTATGGGTGGAGCAATTTCTTCACCGGCTAAATATTAAGCACACCTATCTCCTCTCCTCTCCTCTCCTCGCTGCCCTCCTTCCTCCTCTCATCCGTCCTACTCCCATCTGCTCCTGCTGCTCCATTTCTGCCTCTGAACGCTGTGATCTGGGCAGAGAGCAGGTCAGCAATCTGCTGATAGACACGCAACCACACAAAGGCAGAAAAACTGAACACGCCTGGAGCTGCAGCGTGGGTGACATGAATAGATGCGCTCCTCTGCATCTATCGCACGTTGGCTGGTCGCACAAACACATTTCACGACGTTCGAGTGTTTTCTGTCCAATTATAGGAGAGTGATTATCAGGCAATGACAGAGTGTATCCACATACTTTAGGTCAAGTTTAAAGTCAAATCCTCTGAGCTGATCCGTGCTGTAGCTTTGATTTGGTTGTTGCACGTTAAGTACTTTGAGGGCATGCGAGGCGGAGTGCGACCAAACTGCACCTCAACCTTTGGGGCCGTCCGCACTGAGACGGTGTGTAGTATTATAATATGTTTTAGAAATTGTTTTCCAGAGATAAACTCATTTGCTGAGGAAAATTAAAGTTGTTCCCCTGAGATAACGACATCATTTTCTTGAGGTTCCCGTGAAAACCACTTCTTGGGTGACACATGCTAATTTAGATATTTCCGTATTCTGTGTTAAATGATGCCAAACGCATTCAAAATGCTGGAAAAATGAAAGGTTACTGTAAAGAATGTTAGAATTTAGAAACTTATCAGGGAATTTAGAGTTTTTTGTAAATAAAGCTTCTTTAAATTTACATTTCTGCTTTTGGCGGAAGCTTTGATACACGTGACCTCCAATAGGAGAGGAACACAAACATTCTGCTAAAAAAACAAACAAACCTCAACTGTTTGCCTTCAGATGAACTCAATTACCAATTAACGTAGCAGCTCTCAAAGGCACTGACAGCCAAGGACACAATCTTAGAAATCATTCTAATGGCGATGGTTTGTCGATCCCAACAGAGGCAACATTCACGTGTTTTTGTAGTTTAAACAGCGATAACAGGGGACATGGGGACACATGAGAGCCCTGGAGGGGCTCTGAGGAGCCTCTACAGTCTGATAAAAACAGAAACGGGGCTCTGTGAAGCTGCCACGATGTGAACGAAGCTGTGCGCAAACGGTAAAAACGCTGAAGCGCGGCCGAGACGCGCGTCGTGGCTGTGTGAGTGCGCACAGCGTCTCTGCTCCGAGCCGTCCACGTTAGGATCCTCATCGTCCATGTGCGGCGTCCGTCTTCATCCTAAAGCGCCCGCTGTTCCCCACCCTCCTCCTCTCCCACAGCAGACACAGGTAGGACACCGTTTGGTGCCGAGGCGCCTCATCGGCTTATTTGTTTTCCATGTCGTGCTTGTAGGGAAACCGCTGACAGATCAGGAGATCTCCAATGAGACGCGCAGGCAGGAGTGACGCGCTGTCTGCCGCAGGTATGCAGTGAAAAGATGGATCACACCAAACCGTTTTTTACTTTAATTTTATTTGGATGTATCCGGGTCCTTTTAGTCGACGTGGAGTCTTTCAAACTACATCACTGGACGGTGATGGCACGGTGTTGTCTTGTCTTTAGTTCCTCTCATCTCACAGCATCACAGCATTCATCCATTCATCCATTATGAACTCTTTCATAGCTTTCACAAGCTACTCCTGATTCAAAGGAGTAAGACTTGAGCCTATATTTCTCCCTTATGAGTGCTTAAAAGTGCTCAGCTACACCACAAGCTACTGAGGAAAAAGTAGCTAACTACATTGAAGCTACTTTAAGAGGCAAATACCCAGAAAAAAAATCTATATCTATCTATCTATCTATCTATCTATCTATCTATCTATCTATCTATCTATCTATCATGATAAGGGTCCCTGTATGGATCATCAGTGGTCATCATTCAGAGTCCAAGGTGACCCAGTGTAAACCGATACATAAAAATAGGAGCGTTTCATCTCATCAATGGCTGTGCTGGAGCACTTTTGTCCCCCTGAGTTTGTTCCACCGTCAGAGCTCCGTGAGCTACATGGCTGACATCGATTGGATGGGATGTTGTACCGTGGCCGTTAGGTATTGATCTCTGCAGCTCTTTGCTTTTCTTTTCTTCTGTCTTTCAAATACACCCGCAGACCTCCTCCTCTTGTTTCATCTCATTCGAACGGGAACCTCGGCGGCATTCCCAAAACTTTCCGGTTGTGGTGTCCCAGATTGACATGTGCTCCCTTAGGGCATTGCTATGCTTGTTAAAGCTGAAAAGAGTAATGCATGCAAAGTAGTTAAAGCAGGTTTACCAGTCTCACCCTCACAGGAACATTCAGCTGGTCTTATTTTTGTAGTTCGGCCTATTTTTTTATTTTATTTTTTTTTTATGATGGCACTTTACCCATGAACTTAATTGCTTTGGAGACACAGCGGCTCTGGGAGCGACGGCTTTTTAATGGACCACACGAGTGATACAAACCGGAATGGTTTCCAAGGCATCCTATTCATTATATATCCATTTATTTCCACGTGAAAACAAAGGTGAACGTCGGCGTCCTTCCTGAAAGCGTCCACCGTGAATATCTGCCGGGTCTTACATCACATCTCACATTTCGCCTTAACTTTGCTCTCGCTGACACTCTGTGCACGTATGAATATAATTCCAGGTGTAATTACTTTTCAGTTCACTCCCAGATAAGAAGTGCTGTTTTCTCTCCTCCTCTTTTCGTTATGTTTATCATTTTGTGCAGAGACGTGGATGACGGGCTGAGGAACATTGCTGTAGATTTTGAGGCGGGTCTGGATCATGTTTTTAAATTTATCGGGTTTTTTTTAAACAATATTTTTTTAGGCCCTAGACAACCATTCAGACTGTGGATGGTCCAGATGGTCCAGCCAACCTTCAACACGCTGTTCAAACAGTTGGATAGTTGGGTAAATGACAGTTTGATGGCAGGGTGTCTGCACCTGTCATTGTTTACTGGTTATAAAACACATTCGTGAAGATAGAAATGGAATACAAGTTACTATGGTTACGTTTATAAGGTCCACGAAAGACTGAACAGCAGAACTGGCTGTTAGCAAGAAATGTTGTTGTTTGGACACAGTTGCGTCATTGACGTTTGTAGGAGATAATCCTCCTCACGTGAGGAGGCCGTTTATGTATTTTGAGTGTAGTCGAACGCCGAGTCAATATCTGGAGTGAGTAAATGACTGTTGATTGAGTAAATGGCTGTAGAAACAGTACGAGCAGAAACAGGCGCGCCAATTAAATCCGCTTTTATCTCAGGTAAGATGTGAAGAAATGATTGCATTAAAATCGACTGCTTAATGAAATCATGAATTCTAATGAGCCGACGACGATGGTTAATTACTGCTGCGTGCTCTGTATCCCCTCTGTCTGTCATTTGCATATCACAGAGCGCTGTCGGATTGAATTTCATGGCCACAAATTCTCAGTGCGCTCAAAAACACCACAGAACGCACCGTGGGCTTCACAGGCTCGGCGATGAGATCGATGAGGAATAATTGTCTCTGAGGTAACGTTTGAGTCTCTTACTCTTTGTCTGGTTTCCCCTCCCCTCTCTCTATCGCACCCAGTAGCCTGATTATGTGCAATTGATCCACCGGGCTGATCTCATAGTGATAAATTAGGAAAAATTGGCTGTCCAGATGTATGAATCATAAAAAGTTAGCTCACAGCTGTTTGGGGTTGATGTTGTTTTTGGATTTTTTTTGTTAGTTTGGAGACCTTTTGTCCGTTCTTGCGGTGGCAGACGGGGAGTGCTTCTGTAGATTAATACGGAACGGCTTTGATTCAGCTAGAAATTAAAAGAACAGGAAATGAGGAATGTCCAAAAATGAAATTGAAGTTGAACTCAAAACGACTTTAATCCAGATTCTTTCTTTTTTTTAATAAGTATCAAAAACAGAAGGCAGCAACAACTAAGACCAGACTTTAAAATCTGTGAGCCTCCAATCAACAACACCTGGGCCTCCCTGAGCCAGACCTTCATGTCCTCTCCTCCAAGCCTGTAGGGGGCGACAAAACATGGCTACTATTATGATTATTAGTATATTATTGATATACTCCTAATACTACTAATGATACATGATATAAAGAAATGGATCAACTCCGTCCCTTTTTTACATGACTGAGTCGCTGTAAGTCAAGTGGTTTTCGTTGTCATCAGCTCCTCGTGTCCTTTCGTATTTTAACACACGCCTTGTTTAGGATTGTTTTCTTTCATTCTTCCACGGCTTAAAATTCTTGCCACACATGCAGCACAGCGGGTTCCTCCCGAGCGGTCGCTCACTGTAAGTTCCTTCCTGCTGACTTGCTGTTCTGTTACACTCTCCACAGAACAGCCTTGAGTATGGGACAGTGTGTCAAGGCAGAGGTTATTCCGTGCTCGTCGACGCTCGAAAGGAATTGATGAATAAATTGTGGCAAGATTAAATAGGAACGGGCAGAGGTGGAATTCAATAAGAGGCCGCCGGCTTTTAACCGAGCTGCACGTTTACAGTATTCATTGTAACCCAGTAGCAACAACGATATTCATGCTAGTCATGCTAGTAAAGTATATGGTATGAGGCACACACTCATCCGAACATTTTGTAATTTTAATTTTAAGACCGTATAAATCTTTCTGTATTGATCACTAAATAAAGTTTCGTATAAAGAAGATTTCCCAGCTAAATATTCCTGGCACCTCATGTAGCGTTGCTGTGTGAGTGCTAGCTAAGTCAAACACTGTGTGCCAGCCTGAGGACCTCTAACTAATGATTTTGTTGATTTTATTTAATGGAGTTTAAACAATAAACAACAAAAAAATGACAGTACAGATATAACTTGCATTCAAAAGCTTTGATGTGATACCAGAGGGCAACACTAGATGCTAACTAGCTCACCAGCAGCCGCCAGCTAGCAGCTAATGGAGCCTTCCAGACAATTCACACCTCTAAAATTCCAAACGTTGCTACATTCCAAAGCCTCATGCCTACTAATCAAAGGATTTAATGTTGCTCTTACAGATATATACTGTATCACAGGTTATAAAGATATATATGAAAGGACTTTGTGTCGGTTTTCAGCCGCAGGTCCTGCGGTTGTCATATTAAAGGTCACCACATAGGACCCGAGGACCTTGATCCGCAGTGCAGATTGAAACAGCGCTGGACTCTGCGGTGTTTATTGATGTTCACAGTAATATACACCAGTAAGGTCACGCAGGAGTCACCATCATTTGTCGTCGTGTGGAATTGATGTGGCGTGGAGGATGTTGCCGCGCTGTACTGTTTGTCATTTTTCCCCCCAGAACAAGCTGATCCGGGCTAAACGCAATCTAGACATCGCAGATCTGACACTTTTCACGCTGTGTGTACATTTCCACGACAACGGAGAAATATTTGATCCTGACATCACATTA
>OMNV01016050.1:1365-13043 GCA_900303265.1 Brotula barbata | reverse complement strand
CTAAGGCCCAACTAAGGCCCAACTAAGGCCCAACTAAGGCCCAACTAAGGCCCAACTAAGGCCCAACTAAGACCCAACTAAAGCCCAACTAAGGCCCAACTAAGGCCCAACTAAGGCCCAACTAAGGCCCAACTAAGGCCCAACTAAGGCCCAACTAAGGCCCAACTAAGGCCCAACTAAGGCCCAACTAAGGCCCAACTAAGGCCCAACTAAGGCCCAACTAAGGCCCAACTAAGGCCCAACTAAGACCCAACTAAGGCCCAACTAAGGCCCAACAAAGGCCCTACCTGTCTGTTTGGAACGGGGCTCAACTGTCACATCAGGCCCAATCAGATCATTCATTCAAATGAAAATGACAAAAACAAACAAAAATAATCAACAGAACAATAAGAGGAAGAAGTAGAATAGAATTAGAATAACAATAAAATACATCTTGTTGTTGAATATTGTAAGATGCTGCATAAATGAGGATCAATAGAAGTAAATAAATAAATCATGAAATGGGTGTAGAAAATGGACGAGGAGGAAGAGTAAAGGTTCTTCAACAAAACAAATCACTATCAGTGAAATATGGAACAACTTGGATTAAAAGCAAAATGAGAGACAACCAGGCCAAGGAGGCTCTTTGTGCTTTTTCGGTTTGTTCACCACCAAATTTGGTGGACGTTCGTTTCTTTTGTCTTTTTTTTTTTGTCTTTTTCTTTTAGTCACTTTGTCACACAGCAGCATGTTAGGAATCAACGACTGGGGACCACGAAAGCCAAAAGGAAACTTGTGTGTATGTGTGTGTGTGTGTGTGTGTGTGTGTGTGTACGCGTGTGTGTTTGAATGCTGCTCACACGGTGGTTGGTTAAAAGTGCTCTGTATATGATTAAATCTGATCAAATCCTGGCTGAATTGTCTCTATAGGATCCATTAGTGTTTGAAGAGGAGGCTTAATGCGGCTCTGTGAATTGTTTTCTCTCTTATTGAGGGGAAACCACAGCTGGCAGCATCTGGGCTCATGTTAAAATCACGCAACATGGGCATTAACTCATCACTATGGTTTCTATTAAAACTCTCATGAGTTTGAGTCTGTGTGGATAAACTAAACTGATAAAATCACAATCACTGACCCCTGATCCCTGACACGTGACCTCTGTGATGACACGTGGGAATCAAAAAGACTTCGGCCCCGTATTACAAAGCTCTTAGTTTGTTAACGCCAAGTTGAGTGTTTTCGGTGTCAGAAAGCTGGTTCAGTTTAACTCTGAGTCGGTTACCATGGCAACATACTGGTCGTCCTGTTTCCTCCACGCACTAAAACACGTACGGTAGGTTACGACCAAGGACCAGGACGAAGATCTGGAGCCGTGGTGTGTGTGTGTGCTGCCCACTGCTCGTCATAGTCAGGACGGGTTAGAATGCAGAGGATTAGTGCAGTTCTGTTTAATGAGTGAATATTCTAAATATGCCGTATATGTCAGCTGATTCCCTCCATAGATGTGGATGATTTCTACTTTATTTCCACTAAAGAAAGTCTGTTTATTTTCTCTACAACAGACAAATGTAATCCGGAAAGTGCTGTTTTATTTGCAGAATTGTTAAGTACCTCAGTAAACTGTAATTAAGTCGTTGAGTGGATGTACACACACCCCCCCTCACACACACACACACACACACACACACACTGAAGGATTAAGCAGAGTTTGTAGTTCTTTCATTTTTTAATCTATTTTAAACGATGCTTTCAGATTAGCCAGCAGAGCTGGAGTGCATCAAATAAAGAAAATTGCATTAAATTATCCCGTTATTATTATTGTTGTTATTATTATTATATTTGCTGGGCTCTAACATTATATAACGGAACAAAGTGGTATTACCCACTTATCCCCCTCAGGCCTCATTTAGGAAGGAGCCCCGCTTGTGAATGGAAATTGGATTGGGTTGTTATAATGCAGCCTGTCCCGAATGAAAGACGCAGAGGACGAGGACAGCGGGGACATGGCGGTTTTATCCTGTGACCTGAGAGTGACCTCATTCAGTAAGAGAGGAAAACAAATCAAAGACAGATATCTAACAGCAAACGATATGTAGTTACAGAACACAAAACTGTCTCTCTGAGTCACAAGGACAGGCTGGAGGAGACACAAGAAGACAAAGTATAACCCACAGTGTAGGACAGGCTGGAGGAGACACAAGAAGACAAAGTATAACCCACAGTGTAGGACAGGCTGGAGGAGACACAAGAAGACAAAGTATAACCCACAGTGTAGGACAGGTGGGAGGACAGGTTTTGTGTCTGTTTGTGTAAGACTCATGGTGCCGCAGTCTAGGTGATCCGTGGACACAGCTGAGTCTGATTGCACCTGTTGGTCCACTTCAGAGAGTCTGCAGTGCTGCCCCCTGTTGGACGGAGGCCGACGGGTCAGGGAGGTCAGCTGAAACGTCGCTCCCGTCTTTTTATTTGTGTATCTGGAGAGAAGGGAGGCCCTGCACGGTGGTCCCATCTGACTAAGATGGACAAGACCACCGTTTGGTTGTAACCTTGGTGGTAAAAACTTCACACCAGTACAAATAATTTAGATTTGAAAAGAACTTGACTTGCAATGACTTTTACAAACGCTCCGCCTATTGCATTGTGGGATTTCCTTATTAATTCCATAATATTCCATTCCATGTGAGCAAACGCTCACACATTTTATGCAATGCAGTTGGCTAAATGTGTTTATTTGGAACTTTATTGCATTATTATTAGATGATGTCATTTATATCTATTTATTATTATGTGTTTCGACATCTATTTAAAAAAGGTTCCAACTTTTTTGTGAGATCTTATTTCTTATGAGTAAAAATATGAAATGTAAAAGCCTCACAGAATGTCTAGAAAATGTAATTATCCCCTTGTTCCTAAAGATATGGCCAGGTATTGTTTTTATTTATGTGTTCCCGTGTCCAGTTGTTTGTTTTTGAGCTCATAAAGCCTCAGGATAAGAAAATCTAATCTGACTCTTTGCGTACCAAGCAGGACTCTAATCCACTTTATTTTTGTTATTATTTGCCATGTATTTTTCCCGTCGAGATTGGAATTAGTCATTCATTATTACCGTAGTGGTTTTTCAGGAGCATGACAGGGTTTTCCTGGAAAATCCCATTCAGCACACATTAATTTCATTTCTCAGGCTCAGAATGTAAATAATCCAATAACATTAACCGTCCTTGCTTTTTTTCCTTGTTTTTGCTCAGCGTGTCCTTCGCTCACTTTTATTCTTGTTTTGTAGATGTAATAATGCTGCTGCCAATGTCTCCATGACCCCAGTAACTCAGCAGGATGTGAACGTTTCTTCATTTTTAATCTGGCAAACCTCCAATCTGCTGATTTTATCCTGAATGTCAGCTTCATCTCCATCTTTTAAGTTATTGTTTACATTGTTACATAGACGTTGTTACAAGTGAGAATTCATCCAAAATGAATTTTACTCAAGCTTTAAAACATTAAAATAGATATGTTGACATGTTGAAAGTAAGGTTAAAAGCTGTTTGAAATAAAACAACCGACCCAGCAGGGCCCATCACCCATCATCACCAACAGTGGAGTCCCACCAGGCTGTGTCCTCAGCCCATTCTCACTAGAAATAAAAAAATAAGGTTTACAAGCTACACGATTTGAGGATTTTTAAAAGAAATCACAGTTACTGTACAAAATTAGAGACTATTTATGATTTTATTTCTGTGGTTTACTCAATTATCAATGAGTTACTAATATGTTCATCCTTTCTGTGTCTTCCTTGCTGGAGTCCTCTTCACTCTTCTGTATATGTCACTAAAACGCCACCCTGCTGTCATGGTGACACAGGACTGACTGCAGAGAAAATTAAAAAGAGTACATAAATTAAAATAAGGTTATGTTAAAGAAGAAAATTGAAGGATTATCACTTTCAGTTATCAGGCAGCAGCAGGGATCAAACCTGTGACCTTTAGGTATCGAGACCCCGCCCCCCTCCACACTCAGCCATCCCAATCTCTTTGCCCTGCACTTCCGTTCTCCTATTCTTCCCCGTGCCTTCATCATCACTCTGTGCTCCATATATGTCATTTCATCTATAAGCTCCTAATAGCTTTTTATCAGTTAATGGGTCGGACGGCCGGGTGCTTAATGGCTTTGTAATCTTTCTTTCGCTGCGTTTTTATTTTCATCATGGCGATGGTTACAAAAACAAAAGCTGAGCTGAGTGGATCCTAATCGTCCCGCAGATTTACATTCCAAATGACATTTAGAACAATTACGTCAGATCATCAAGAGAGACTAATCCAACTAAGTTGTTAATCAAGGCACAAAGGGAGACAGAAAAAAAAAGGTGCCGACCCCATTTTTTTGGTGACACAATTTATCACTGATCTCATTTCATTACAACGAAAACACGCAACCAGGCAAATAATTATCCTAATAACTCGAGTGGTGGCTAACAATGTCAAGTTTAGAGTTCGGCTGTCGCTGGGTGCCTTCTAGGATGTTGCTATATGGTCGGTGGAGGATTAAAAGGTGGTTGCTTGGTTGCTTGGGTACGGGAGGTGGACGCCAGGCTGTTGTTAAGGTGCTGGTGGTGGTTTCTGTCTGTCTGATACACATCAAGTCAAGTTTATTTGTAGTCACAAACAACGTCTCAAAGATGGCTGCAGGCCCACACGCACACCCGCAAAAATCCCCAAAACCTTAACATGTAAGGAGAAAAGGAAGAAACAGTCCACCGCACCAGAGGCCATGAACAGTGAGAGGAGAGCCACGATGGAGTCCAGGGGTGGTGCAGCAGCACGTCCAAGCAGTCCAACAGGGCCAGGAGAGTCCGGAGAGGATGGAGACCGGCGGAGGTCATAGTGACGTGGGATCCATGGAGTCCTAAGGGCCGACACGTACATAGGACGGATTTGTCTGGATCTGGATGCAGCCAGTGAACCGGCCCTAGAATGCACCGTGATGGATCTTTGGGAATATCGGCCATCACACAAAACTCAATCAGGTTTTGGACCCATTGATGGTGAGCTCGGCGTTTAAGAAGTTAAACTCAGAACTTCTCTTCAATTTATGATTTTCTATGTCTTTTACTTCGTTAAATATAAAGTTGAAAAGCTCCATGGACCCAAAGTTAAATATCTAAATGTAATAAATGTTGACTATATGATCAGAATGAGAGGAGCGGCTGTGGTTTCAATCGAGTCCATGTGACACTGAAGGCCTCATCCTATAGTTGATGTATCTGAGCCATGTGGCCCTATAAGGAGGATTATTAGGAATAATTTGAAGGACTTAAAGGAGGTATAATTCAGGGTAAGCATGTTAGGATAATAATTAATAGAAAATTCCACTTTCATCTTGTAAGATGTAAGAAGGTCTCTGGATTAGAAGAAGCAGCTGGAACATCTGGACCGAGCTGCCTTATTTTCTGAGAGTTATTAGGCTGCATCTTATTTATGTCTTATCTCTGTGTCTTATCATGTCTGTTACGCTGCTGCTGCAAATCTGCTCAGCAGGACGAACGGCTGCAGTCACGTAAAAGAGGTTTATGAAAAAAAACTTTGGAATCAACTGAAGAAAGCACTGGAAAGATTGTAAATGTCCGTACAGTTATAGAGTCACTATCATCAAGTTTCATTCAGAATTCCATGAGTTAGAGGAAAAGATATATTTAACTTTATGAGTTCATGGAACATGTCTTAAAGCTTCTAAAAGCTCCTCCACATGATGTTTTGGAATTTAACCACTTAAACTCTGAGGCAGTCACCAACAAAAAAATAAATTAATAATTATAATAAGTCTAATTTGTCTAATTAGTTGGATTATAATGCAATTAAATGAAATATTCAAACACAATTAATTAATTAATTAAGAGCACAAGCCAAAATAATAAGCAGTAACTAGCAGTAATAGTTTTAAATTTTTAAGGGAATTTAAATAGATAATCGTTTTGCAGTGCAATCATTGAGGTGATGGAATGAAGACAATTTCAGTTCAACATAAAATTCCAAAAGTATGTTTTTCTACATGTTTACAAAATGTATAAGTAGATTTGTGTTAAGATAAAAACAGGAAGTGCTTGATTGTGAGCGCAACAGAAACAGCAATATGCAACAGTTTGTTCTCCTCCCACCCTCCTGATCAATGGGTGACAGAGGCCCACACACACACACACACACACACACACTGGAACCATATGGTGTCTTCACAGTCTGCATCTGCACAAACACTGAATGAACCAACACCCCTCAGAGCCTCCTCCAGCTCATCATACATGCATGAGTGTGTGTGTGTGTGTGTGTGTGTTGATGCAGGTTAATTGAGGTAATGAATGGAGCCGCCCGTTGAATGATTTCACAGCTGCTGCACACACAGAGGAGGGAAAGGTTAAAAACAAAGGGTTCCCTCTTTTTATTCATTACCCAGAGGAGTCGTCTGGAGCCCTGACAGCGTCACCTACAGCCAGTAATACTCATTACCTCTCACTATATGAAAGTGTTGGACCGAGTCAGTAACTTAAAGTAGACTTAGTTATTCTTTAAGCCAGCAGTGAGTAAGCTGAGTGATGTCCCCGAAGGTCCCCAAATGTTGCTTTGTTGGGTTCTTTATGATACATCAACATAGGAGCAGCGAAGCCAAATAACAGCCTAGTAACGTTGTTATTGTGGTAACCCAAATGTCACCTGAATACCCTGGTTTGCAGAATTGAAGGTGAAGATTGACTCCTTTCACGAACCTGATCAGACCCTGACCAGACCCTGTGACTTGGAGGCGGAACACAGAGGGCCCAAATCTGATGTCATCAACCAGAGCAGACTGAAGCCAAGAAGTATTTACAGACAGATCAAGGTGTTGATTTATGTTATCATGCATGGGGAGACCAACCCAACAAGAACTACGCAAACGTTGATGAGTGAAGCCAAAGTCTATGACGACCTAACCAGAGAAAACAGACATCCTCCAAGGACACTCAACATCTTTCTATCTTCCAGAGCTCCCAGAAAAATCAGGTGATGAAGCCCTTCACAGAACGCCAACCCTTGCTGGTAGAGTTAGAGTAAGTTATTTTGAACATAAGGAGCATTTACAGACAGATATTGTGTATGTGATCTAATTTGATGACACATTGCATACACGGAAACACACAAACAAACAACAAAGGGAATCAAAACAACTTTAATTAGCAGAAAGGTGGAGGTGTTAGGGACACTGGGAAACTTCGGTAGCTTCTGGGATCATGTGGTCTTGTTAGGTTTGTCAGTGGAGTCCCACCTGATTAAGGTGGCACTAAGTCATGGGGTCATTACCATATGGTCAAGAAACTTCTTTCTCTAGGAAGCATGAATGTGCTCTGTGATCATTTGTATCATCAAGTATTTTTTTTTTCATGTGACATATTTTGTCATCTGTCACATTTTAAAGAGTGGGGATATACTGATCATCCGTCTATTTTATTATAATTTACATGTATGGCATCTTGGATGAATCATTGTATGTCTTTTGAAAAAGCTGGAGCCGTGACCGTGTTTGTCCTAACGGCTTCCGTACATCATCTTTGCGTCATCAAAGAGCGACTCGTTGGTAAATCGTGATGGAAGGTTTGAGCAGTAGAAAATGAGTCTAAACGGATTAAACTCTCGCAGTAACGGAACCGACGGAGTGGTCGTGCTCGGTTTGTGCTCGGTATGTACACTAACGAACCGGCTCCGGTGGTTTGCCTGCTGCTAAGCTAACCTGCATGCTAACTGCTAACAGACCGGCTCCCTGTGATCTGTTAGCAAACAGCTATCGGGAAAAATCTGTAAAGAAACTGGGAAAACAAGTCCCAAACTTTACGGAGTTCAATTTGACATGAAACGACTCTAACAGTTATTACATTCAACATGTATGGCAACTCAAGACTGTAAAGGTCTAAGTCTTTTGAAAACGATTGTTGAAAACACCGAAGAGTTCATGTAGCCAGGGGCGGCGTGGCTCCGGAGGTTAGGGAGGTTAGGGTGGTCGGCGGTTTGACCCCCTCTGCTCCGTGTCGAAGGGCCCTGAGCAAGACCCGAACCCCTAATTGCTCCTGAAAAGCAAGTGGACCTTGCATGGTTAACTCGACTGTCGGTGTGACTGGATGACTGTGAGGCAAACACTGTAAAGAGCTTTGAGTGGTCCTGGTCAGATGGAGTTTACATGGAGCCACAGTGGTCCATCAAGGCGAGGATGTTTATGGAAGACCGCGAAGTGCTTTATATAGACAAGATAATAACTCTTGATGTTACAGATTACAGAAAGAGTTACAAAAGTCTAGACGAAGGTAAATATCAGGATTTTTGTTCTTATATAATATAAGCAATCAAACAAATTAAAAACTGAAGAGTGAAAGGTTGCAGTCCATGAATAAGTAGTCCACAATCTAATAAAAGGCTGCAACAAACCAGGAAAGTTTTAAGCTTTGATTTTAAAGGAGCTGAGAGTGGGGAGCGTGCTCTTTCTAGTAGTGTGGAATAGTCTGTCTGTCTGTCTAACTAGCACTGTTGCCTCATAGCAAGAAGGTTGTGGGTTTGAATCCCAGATCGTCCTCCCCTCCTTCCAGTGTGTAGTTTCCATGTTCTCCTCCTGGTGCTCCGGTTTCCTCCATGCACTAAAACATGTACGTTAGGTTAATCGGTTCCAACCAAGGACCAGGAGGAAGATCTGGAGTTGGTCCACGGGCGTTGTTGTTATGTGTGTGTGTGTGTGTTTGCATGTTCATGTGTTGGCTGCCCACTGCTCCTCATTGAGGATGGGGAAGAATGCAGAGAATCAATTTTCCATCGGGGATCAATAAAGTTCCCTTCTTTCTTTCTTTCTTTCTCTATCTATCTATCTGTGTGTTTTGAGGCTCAGGGGAGCCTTGATTGCTCACAGCTCTGAAGTTTAACCCAGAATGCGCCGCTATGAAGAAACCAAAGCTGGCTGGAATCTTCCTGTTCCTTGGCTGCCTGCTGGCCTACCTGATGTTCATCAAGCGTCACCACGATGGTCTGAAGCCTGAACTCATGGTAATACCTCCCCACAGCCTACCCAGCTCAGACGGACTCAGACCTGACAGGCTGCCTGAAGATGCAGGGCGGAGCTTCCACTATGGTATTATGTTTGATGCTGGGAGCACTGGAACCAGGATCCACGTCTTCAAGATCCGTCTAGAACACAATGGTACAGCGGATGAGAATCGGCTTGAGTAGAATACAGCGAGCTGGATAGAATAGAAAACTCGTTCAAATGAATATACACTGTTTGTACAGTCATAAAGGTGCTGAAATGGGCATAGAAATTTATTTTCTTTGGTTTAAATCGCAGCAATTTTGGAGATGGAATTTTCTTCATATTATTTCCCTCCAAATATTAAAGCATAAGTAGCATAAATTTAATTGATTTAATTGATTGTTGTTTAGAGTTGCAGGGAGGTGGTGATGACTTTGAACATCGAACATTAGTTGATTTCATAATTGTGATGTTTTATTCTTTCCCTGCAGAAGCTCCTAAACTGGCCCATGAGACATTCAAAGCCATAAAACCTGGACTGTCTGCCTACGCCGATGATCCAGACAAGGTTCAACATCACACAACTGTTGTCTGTAATACAGTTTGTATAATGAATCACATTCTACAGTAGCATCATTTTTAGCAGTACTGATGGTACATCATAATGCATGGGGAGAACAACCAAACAGTAAAGGAAAGAATAAAAAATGCAGAGCCAAAACGGTGGTCCAGTGTGTATTTGCCAGTAATGGAACATTTTGAAACTCAAGTAGCTTCACAAGTGAGGTGAACAGTAGAATTGAGAAGCCCCAGTCACATAAGAGAACATACTCCGGATTGGCAGTATCAGCTGTCCGTCACAGTCTTGTCTTGTCCTCTTCTGTGCATCCAGTGTAAGGAAGGGATTGTGGAGCTCCTGGAGCTAGCCAGGACCAGTGTCCCCCCCTCCATGTGGAACATCACTCCTGTGGTCCTGAAGGCCACGGCTGGCCTCCGTTTGCTGCCGGGAAAGAAGGCCCAGCACCTGCTGGACAGGGTGAGGAACTCTTCTCTCTGTATTCCTGTCAATGATCCAATGCAAACTATTTTGTCGCTTATCAGTACTCATACCTCCACCATGGCTGAACATGCCCAAATTCTTAGGAAAGAAAGGAAGGAAGAATGATACTTATGATTTAATTCTCTGCACTTTAACTCATCCTCACAGAGGAGCAGAGGGCAGCTACCACATGCACATGAAAACACACACACACAACAGCACCTGCAAATCTTCCTCCTTGCCTTCATCAGGGACAGTGTCAGACATAACACACGTTTTTGTTAATTTGTTAGGAAATACACTCAAAGTTATTATCCAATTTTTTCCCTTTGACACAAATATTTTTTTCCCTTTTGGACAAACACAGGACTGATTAATGTGTGTGTGTGTGTGTGTGTGTGTGTGTGTGTGTCACCGTGAAGTCAGAAATGAGTAGGAGGGTAAATATCAAAGATGTATTGTTCTTTTTGTGTCCAGGTCAAGGTGGTGTTTCTGGAGTCTCCGTTCCTGTCCAGAGAGGACAGTGTGTCCATCATGGATGGCACAGATGAAGGTATGGATAAAATGAACCCTTAAGAACCAAGAGTTTTTCTTCGTCCAACCATGTTAATGTATTTCCGCAACTGTTCAAATGCAATGAATACCTCCTCAACGAGTCCAGTATCTTTGGTTGATTTTCTCAACGATTACTTCAATACCAGTGGTCGAAGTAGAAATGATTTAAGGAAGGATAAAAGGTTGGAAAGAGAAGAACGTTTGCCAAATTTGAATGTTTTCTCAGTTGGTTTTGATAAGGTTTTAAAAATGAACAAATGAGGTGATGTTCCACGATGTCCTAGATGAGTTGCGTATTTTGAACTTTGTAGTTGAAGACTAAAAACAGTTGGAATAATGCCAACTAAAAAAACATGAAAACAACAATCAACTGTTGATGTCTGTGAAGGGTGTCAGTCATCCAGGTAATAGTGAACCAAGAAGGGTTAATAGAAGACTTGATAGAAGATACTTGAAGATGTTTGGCCTCTCATCCAAGAGGCTCCTTCAGTTCTAACTGACTCGTGGGGAGTCCCAGGTATTCAACCTCCGTGGGGCCTTAGTCTGGGTTGGTGATACTTCTCGGCTTGTTACCACTCCTAGTACCCTTACCTAAATCAACAACTGTTGACTTTTACATAATAAATGGCTCCATAAATGGCCTTGAGGAACTTTGGAGAACTTTAGAAGTGTCTCTTTGGATCTTTGTCTAACAGGGTCTACAAATATTGATTTATTTCCAGGAAGGTTTATTTAATCTGACATGAAACCCTGAGATCATTATTAAACCTCTCTGGATCCGGATCCTGTTAACCCCTCGGACTTAGAGAGGGGCCAGA
Organism: Brotula barbata; assembly: GCA_900303265.1. Classification (NCBI taxonomy): domain Eukaryota; kingdom Metazoa; phylum Chordata; class Actinopteri; order Ophidiiformes; family Ophidiidae; genus Brotula; species Brotula barbata. The sequence continues at coordinate 1,627 of OMNV01016050.1, read as the reverse complement.
TGTATAAGGCCCATTATCCAGCCAACACACCTCCAGGCTGCAGGATCTCTGTTTTGGCCCAACATTGTCCTTTCCACTCTACCATCGCAATAAGGCATAATGCACTAATACAGTTGCTGTTGCGTATATGTCTATATATTTATATACAGGCATCAGTTATACCTTCTGTGTGTGTTTAAAAGCTCCTTCTGTATGGACATGAAGCACAGCCTGCATATAATCCAATCCTTTTTAAAGTAGTTCATACTAAGCAATTATGGCC
>OMNV01016048.1:0-33776 GCA_900303265.1 Brotula barbata | reverse complement strand
GTTCCCCCCCCCCCCCACCGCCCCGATTAGATTTACACCTCATTCACCCCTCAGTGTCCCTCTCAGTGTCCCTCTCAGTGTTTTGACTTTTTGAGTTTTATATTTAGTGTCCGGTGGCTAACAGACATCAGAATGACAGCCCTTGTCGCAGAGGACGGATAGCCTGACAGCGGACATGCTGTTGATCCCAGACACATCTTTCAAATATTATTAATTGCACCCTTCCCTTACACCCTTCATCCATACCTTCTGTTCTCACCCCCAATGGCCAGAGACTTTTCACACCCTGTGTCATCATCAGGCGTGTGCTGTTTTGTTTTTTTTCCAAAAATGAGGGAGGTGTGGCATCTACAAATTTCCTGGGGTGAAATATAGGAGAATAGGTTAGCTGATTAGCTGGAGAAAAGGGTGACTCGAAGGAGGCTCACAGCTTTGCCATTCCTACGCAACCTAGTCTAACCTGTGGCTTAAGCCAAGTCACTAATCACTGATGACCTCTGATGATACAAAGTCTGATTAAGTTCATTCCTGTGGTCGCAATTTTGTGCTTAGGTCTAGAATAAAGACAACTACAACTACTACAAACAGTTTCACAGTCAGAAGAACAAGGAATGTGGAAATTTTTTTCATGATTCTTTTTGAATTATTATTGTGCGGAATACACCGTGAAACATAATATAAATTAATAAATATCTAAATTCTGAAAGGACATACATAAATTCACATGTCCTATATTTAGCCAACGTTGGTTAACGTTGGCCTATTTTGAATAAAGTCAGTGAAAGGTGAATATGTGAGCCCTTTCTACCCCTTAGTCCCCACTCCTTTATCATACCTCCTTCCCATTCCCACACCCCCTTTGCTTGTGCACGAGATTGAAGCGCTGCTCAGACTAACATCCGCCCCCTGGTGTTTGCATGCAGTCATTGCATCCAGCAGATCCTGGAGGCGGTGCTTCACTGCCATCAAATGGGCGTGGTGCACCGGGACCTGAAGGTGAGTGATTGAGTATCACCTTGCTGTCCAGTGAGGCAGTGCTTTTATATTTGTGTAGGGTTATACGTGTGTGTAAGATTGATGTGTTTATGAGAAACAGTTTGTCTGTGATATTTGATTTCTGGACTTTGAATCATCTAACCTCATTCCCAGGAAATGACCAGCTTCTCACAGCCCATACAATGTTTTTTGTAATGCGGACTCACATGGAGTCAGGCTGAACAGAAAGACTTCCAGAGTCAGTTTAGCCAGGCAGACATTTCCTAATTCAGTTCCAATTCATATACAATTATTAATACATTTATTTTCACTTTTTTGAGTACAAAAAAACCCCAAAACCTTTTAGGATTAAGACAAGTAATTATCTTAAAATGTTATTTATTTATTCATGCCATGTACAAACTGCATAATGACTGTTGGTCCTCTGAGTGAATCATCCTCTCACATCAAAAACACTGCATTCTGCATGAAATCATTGTGGCATTGAGATCACTTTTTACTGCGTCGGTATTTTATTTTGTAAAGCCACTGTGTTGCTCCACTGTACATGTGCCTGGCTCCATTCATTGTGACAGTGCACATCAAACCTTTGCCATTCTGAAGTTATTTTCAAGAGTCACAGTGGAATATGAACGTGTGTATCTTGGAACTGGTTCAGTGAAACTTCTGTTTCTCAATATTGAACTCTAGTCCAAGCTAATCCCACCCATTGAGCACCAGGAGACTCACCAGTGTGAACTCTGACCTTTCTCTGGTTCTGGCCTGCCATACACAGTCATCTCTTTTCCTATTGCATAAACACCAGTCCCCAGTTTTTAGAAATCAAGCATGCCTGGCCCGCATGAAGCAACGACCACATCGGCTATCTGATGTCTTGGCAATGCAGCCTTTTTAGAATAGGATCATCTCTTTAAAAGGCCTGTGTTTTGTCGATAAGACATCAGGACTGACTTCAGAAAATACCTAATCTGAATTATGTCGCATTTACCAGGCAGAGAGTTGTTAGCTATTGATTATCAGACATCCTGGGTGATTCCGATGACCTTTATTGATCGGTCGAGGGCTGCCGGGGTGACAGCTTATTTCCTGTAAATGGCCATTTGTTCAGGGTTGTGCTGCCACGTATTGGTAACAATGTTTTTTCTCATTTTTGTGGAATTGTTACGCAAATTAATTTTATGCATGGAGACTTGTGTCCTTGTGATATCGCTTATTTTTATTAATATTGCTCTTTCGTGTTCCTGCTCAGCCTGAGCTATATTTGATTGTCTGGCGACAGCAAACACAACCTTGTTCAGTGTCATTGCTGACACCTGACTGACAGTTTAGCTGAGATTTAAATGTATTCAGATTTGGCTGAAATAAACAGCATCGACATCGGAGAAAACAAACAAATGTTTTCAACACTTGCTAATGCTCCAGTAGCGTTTGTACGTACGCAGGCATGTGTATTGCGTCTTGTTTTGCACGCTCTTTGTCAACTAGACCTCTTCTATGCAAATGTCAGCCCCGGCATTCCAGCAGCAAAGGCATTTTGTGTTGATCAGAACTGTTGTGGCTATTTCTTTATTTAGCCGCCACGCCTATCTGGTTTCACACCCATGCATTGGGCAGCATTTCATGCAATAGGTCATAGTGTGATGACTGAGGACAGCCTGGCTGACAAGATCCCTTAAATTAGGAATTGGGTTATGGCAAATGAGATGTCAGCTCAGTGAACACATTGTATGCGTGTGCCAAAAAAGAGAAAACTAATATGGCAATGTGACTTGTGAAATCAGTCATGTGCATCAAACTAAAAGAAGTGTTTTAGAATTACATTTATGACGAGTTTATTACAACGGATATCAACTGAGAAACCTGAAGGAGAAAAATTTAACGCAGACACGTTTGCCATTGTAGAGGTGAACTATGTGAGGGATCTTCTCAGATCTTCTCAAGTGAGATAGGGGAAGAGAGAAAAGATGGGAATCATATCGTCTGAAACACCCACACATGACCTGCTCTCCAATGCAGCCTTCTTTCCAAACCTTCCCCTCCTCTATTCCTCTCTTCCGTCTAAACCACTAACTTACTATGTATTTGTCTACTTGGCTCTGTGTGCATGTCGATGTGGCCATATGTGCCTGAAAAAGACGATGCATAAGTGAGTGCTTATGTCAAGGCGTTAGTGATTGCTGATGTTATTATGTGAACCATGTGCCCTTGGTCGCTCTACATTGTGTTCATGCACCTTTTTGGCAGAAATGCATGCTTCATCAGACTTTCCACCCACAACGGTTTTTCATAGATTATCGTAATGCTGCAGCGTTGGCAAGTCCTAGCTCCCTCGTTTACAAAAGAAGAAAGTCCAACTGAGTGGCGGAGCTGCGAGGTTGCGATGACATGAGGCGGGCAGAGTGCCTTACGATTACTCATTTCTCACTGAATCTCTTTTGCTCATTTCTCTCTCTTCTGCTCGTAAGCTCAAAGCCAGAGTTAAGCTTGTGTGCTTTAAATACAGTATAAATTAGTCTGTTCCCATATCTATGGAAAAAAAAACAGAGCAAGAACTTTGAGGAGGGGAAAGGAGAGGCTATGGAAAGAGAGGCCTTACCAGACGCAGAACACACAGGATGTGGCAGTGCAAAAGAAACAACAATGCATCCTGAATGTTATGCATATACAGTACACAGTTATGTTGTCATTTAAGGAAACAGCTACATAAAGGAACAATAAGGAATAAGGATGTTAGTGTAGTTCTTGCTGACCTTCATGTTAAAATCTTTAAATCTGGTTTAAGGACCTCGTAGGGACATCGTTGGTGGGTGTGGTTGGAGATATAACAATGGTCACTCTCAACAGCGACGTTATGCTGTGCTGAACTCAACCTTATAACAATTTGCATTACTATAGGAGGGTAAGAAGGCCACCTCCAACGAAGTCCAACTGCTAGATTAAAGGTTTTCAAAGGCATTTTCTTCAGGCAGGAATACTCTAGTTTCCCTCTTTAGTTAAGATTTAACAGGCAAAAACAAATGAAAACCTTCCTTCCTAAAATATCTGGGTTACCTTTTTAGCATGGCTTTTTTACAAGTTTGACGCATCCACAACAGTCCGAACTGTAACCACGTAGTTAAGATTGTCACTTAGCCTCTGCCTCATTGCCGATGCCACGCATGACATGACTCTGCGTCTTTTTTCGAGCACCTTGCCATTCAAGCATGCCAGTTACAAGGCCAATGACTAAGTGAGATTGAGAGAGGCATAGACAAAGAGAGAGTGAGGGAGAACAGCAGCCAGTGGGGACAGCCCATTATTAGAGCCCTGACAGAGACAGAGACTAATGAGGCTAGCAGCATTATCTGGGCCAGAGATGGAGCCTATAGTCCATAGCACACCACAAGGGGTTAGGACAAAAAAAAAACACACACTGGAGTGACTTGGTTGAACATGCTACTAATTGTGGATTAACAGTACAGCATTATGCATACATAAAAGTTATTCAGATGATGTGTGTGTCTCCATGCGTCAATGTATGCTTAACATGGTCCCTTCGTATCTACTGTGCAGTCTGTATTAAAGAATATGTTATGTGAACCACTATTAGACATGCTTAACCATCAACCTCACACTTTTCCCCTCAGTGTAGCAATGTGTGTTCTGCTGCCAGGTGCATGTTAAAGTAACACCAGTTCCTCACTCCTTCCCTTTCCAGCCAGAGAACCTGCTCCTGGCAAGCAAATGCAAGAATGCAGCAGTGAAGCTGGCCGATTTTGGCCTGGCCATCGAGGTGCAGGGTGATCAGCAGGCCTGGTTTGGTATGTACTGCAAGGCAGCTGCTATTTTAGCTGATTAAAGTGGTACAGTAAGGTTCTAATACTGTAATGATAACTCATATTATGAATGTAATATATAAGTGACAAAGGGTGTAATACACTGCAGTAATAGCTTATACACCATAGAATCTATGGTGTGTGAATCTATCTATGGCATAGATGTTTCACCCGCTTTCTGTTTTCATGCTCATAACGCATTAGTTACCAATTTTCCTCATTGGCTACAGATTTTTAAGTCTTAAAGTAAGGTAGTCAAAATAATAGACCATCATGTCCTAATGATACTGCTTTTTAGTCTTGAATGTCTAATGACCCATAGGTTCATATAATTAACCTATAGGTTAGGTTATTATTATTATTATTATTATTATCATCATCATCATTCATATAATTGACCTATAGGTTAATTATGTGAACCTATAGATGTTGTATAATTAGCCTCATTAGATCACATATAATTCAATCTAAGGTGATATACCACAGAAATCTTTGCTTCCGTAATTGATAACTCATTCAACGTCAGGTGTGTTTGCTTGTCTGTGCACGCATGTGTGCATTTTTTGGCAGGATTTGCTGGCACACCGGGGTACCTGTCCCCCGAGGTTTTGAGGAAGGAGGCATATGGTAAACCTGTGGACATCTGGGCCTGTGGTGAGTAGTAGAGGAAGGCAGACACGCACTTAACAAACATGATTATACACAAAACAGTAGAAACATGCTGAAGCACACACTTACACGAGCGCGTCTTTTCTGTGCATGCACATATTGTGTGTGTATGTGTTTGTGTATATGCAGTCATTTTATGTATTTGTGTGTGTCTCAGGGGTGATCCTGTATATCCTGCTGGTGGGTTATCCACCTTTCTGGGACGAAGACCAGCACAAGCTGTACCAGCAGATCAAGGCCGGGGCTTATGACGTGAGTGTCTTCTCTTCCCATTTGCTGTCTCGTTTCCAACCTCCTGCAGAAATGGACTCCCATTACCCTCCTTCATTTTTGGCTGCAATGTTTATGTTACTTGGGCACCTCATTCATAGTGAGAAGATTGGCCCTGCAGTGATTGTGGGTTCAGATAGAGGACACAAACCTTGACATTCATGCTTCCACACAAGGCTTAATGGTTTGCATTTACTTATGTAATAATAAAGTATATTACAATGGGTTTTCTTTGTTTATATTCTGTTTCGTTGAATGATAGATCAGCTGGACACAGACAGTCTTTTCCAGTAACTTATTATTATCTGCTCTGAGCTTTCAGGTCCACATACAAGAGCATATAGAAAGGAACGTCAGAGAGATAAGGGTGTCTGTGGTTTTTATGCCTAGATGAAAACAGAGTGTCACCGAATTTATTTGATGCATAGAAATAAGGTTATTTTTTTAATCTTCTTTTTGGATCAAACCTTAGCTCTTGTGGCTGTTTGGCATAGAATGCTATTTATTATCTTTTTCCTATTTAATATTGTGATATATTATACAATTATATAGTATTTTGTTATAGTAATGCATTTTATTGCATGTCATTTCATTCAGCCCAAACTCACAAAGTTTTCTGTACTGTAGCGATACGTACACTCCTACCACTTTCTTCACAATGCCTGATGGCACAACAGCTGTTTTCTTGTCACTCTCTGACACCTTTTTTCTGTGTGACTGGCTTCCCCAAACCCTGCTGTAGAAGTTTTGCTGCACACATTGTCTCTGTATGTGACAGCACTGTAGCTATATGCCCAGGTAATGAGCAGAGGTATCTCAATGATCTACTGTTACCATAAGGTTTGGAAACACTTTTACAGGTTTTGACAGGAGAGGATGGCAGATGCATATCAACATGAAGAGCCAGTAGTCATTTCACTTTCAATTAAAACAGTTTGATATCTCACAGCTGTTATGCTTGATTATAGAAAAAGTGTTCTGGAGCTTATACTGGAACATAACAAGTACAACAGAATTCAGAATTTGTGGAATTTTACCGTCCTTACCTCCATTCCAACGAATGGAGTGAAGAAAGAAGAAAAATTTGGATTGCTTAAAATAACATATCTACAGTCCCCCTTCATTAAATCAAAACAAAGAAAGATGTTGTAATAAGTTTCTTAGTCCTGGAAGCCTCAAAGACACAAACAAACATGTCCACTGGGTAAGGATGCTCACCAGACTTTTATTCACACTCAAGTACGACACAGGAACAGTTCCCAGCCTGACAGCATGCATCCAGCAGGCGGTACTCTCTCTGGGAGAAAGCTAAATATGTTCCTGCCTGATTGATCACTCAGCTGCAGATGTGGCAATTAGACACAGCTGTGTCCAATTGCCACCTAGACAGCAGCACCATGTGCCACTCTGTTCCAAACACATGCATACAAGCTGGCACCCATAATCAACCCCCACTGCCACAGATGCAAATAAGGTGACCTGGGCTGATGTGTAAAAGGTGAACGAAGTAAATAATTCTCAAATGTGGATGAAGTTGAAATTATAAGCATACCAAACATAACATTTCCATTAGAAAATATGGCACAGTATGTTTATGTTTTTGGTAATATTATACTTGTGTGTTTTCTCTCAGCTTTGTCTACGTGGTAGTAAACATAGTCTGATTTGTCCTCATCACAAGAGTGCGTTGATGCTGTGAAGCACCATGACATTTGATATCCGGAGGATTGTGATCAACTTTTGCATGGTTGGGAATATAAAATACAAATGAGATTTATCCAAATGCATTGTTGAAGAAAATCTAAAAAAACGAAATCAGCAAATGCTAAAAACTACAATGTTTACTTGTTACTTTTGCTAAATTTTATTTGCATTGTGGCTAAGATAAGTGTCATTTTGTTCAGTTCCCTTCCCCAGAGTGGGACACAGTGACTCCAGAAGCCAAAAATCTGATCAACCAGATGCTGACCATCAACCCAGCTAAGAGAATCACGGCCCAGGAGGCCCTCAAGCACCCATGGGTCTGCGTAAGTGTCCCCTGTCAAAAGAGATGAGGCAGACAGTCATACAGAGGCAGTTTATATTCACTGTACTTATCATGTTTCACTTAAATGTGAGTTAGCTAAACACATGAAACACCATGTTACTATTGGTCCAACTCCACACACAACATAAACGTCATACAACTTTCACTGTTGTCCATATGCAAAGGCTGTCATACTCAGCTAAACAAAGAGATCATCGTTATTTACTCGGTTTATTTGTCGTTTTTTCCCCTCTCTACTTTCTCATTTTCTTATTTTCCATGTCATTGTGCTATGCTTCCTTATGCTGATCATCATATGATGCTTGTCCTGCTCTTCCTCCCAGCAACGGTCCACAGTGGCGTCTATGATGCACAGACAAGAGACTGTGGAGTGCCTGAAGAAATTCAATGCCAGGAGAAAACTCAAGGTCTGTATTCACACTGATCCATACAAAATCAAACTAAACAAGTGTTACTTAAATATTTAAATATATAAAATAATAAGGAAGGAATAAATATTCCTTAAATATTTCCAGTAAGTTATGTATTTAGTTATGGATATCAAACAATGAAATCGATTAATTGCACGATTAATCACATAATTTTTTGTATTTAATTGTGAGCAAACGTAAACTAATTGCACATTATGCTAATGAAGACATTGAAATGGTGCAAGCAAGTTAAATTAGCTTTCCTTGAGCGCCATGTGCTTGCAAGCTTCATGCATTCACGGTGTTAAAAAACATTGTGATTCCTGTGAGCACACACTTGTGTTTAAACACTCTAATCACACTAAGATCCAAAGAGAATGGAGGTTTTCCTCCTGCGTAGTAGTTCCCTTCCGTTGCTTTATTGCCAATGTGTGGATACAATAGCTTAGGCACCAGAGCACCCCATTGTTACTGTGCAGCTGCTTTTGGCCAGTCTTTGCATGACTGAAATACCCGCACACGGAGAGTTGGAGGCAGAAACACAGGTGATTCCAGGCTAATATTGGACTTCATCCCTAACACGCACCAGTCGCCTCTGGAGATCAATTCATTTCTTAAGAAATGGATACCGCCAAAATTAATTTCAGTGCCCGACAAAAAAAGAACACAGATCACATTTTTAGATTCAATTCAACCAATTCAATTCAACCATTTGCTGCACTTTATTAGGTACTGCCAAACATGTGCTCTTTACACTCTGAGGTAACTACAGGACTATAGGCTGTACACCATAAGAACCTGGGTTCCCTACTTTATTTGTTATTCTTTTTATCAATGGTCTCAGAAATGGTATCAGCCGGTTTGTTTTTCACTTTCTTTCTTTACTCTCACTTTAACACTTCCACAAGTGTTTCTGTGTCTTTTTTTTAGTTTTTCTCTTTTTTAAAATCACATGTTCTGTTTGCAAAATTCCGCACTAATGTCTCTTGTTTTTAAAATAAACGTATTATCTCGGTGGTTTTTTTTTTTGTTTGTTTTTTATATCATTAAATCTTCTTGTGAGGATTAGACAGCAGTAAGAAATAGTAACAGAAATGTGACCAATAAAAGCAATATTATGTCTATGAATGTCTGACTCAGTAGGAGGTCTGAGAAGTAATCCATTTTTTGATAACATTATACGACACTGCATAAGATCAGGTGTTTATTTTAGTTCTTTAGTGACATTTCTTGTGTCTTTATTACGTTTTTCATTCTTCCTCTCTCTCTCATTTTCTTTCCTGCGCGTTTATTGCATCCTGGCCTTGCAGAGTTTCAGTCACAGTGTGCCTGATCATGTCTGGTTTTTGTGTATTTAAACAAGCACACATGTAGCTTTTTCTATAGACGTAACCGGTGTGTCATCTGATGTCCTTCTAACTAAGGCAGGATTTCCAAGTGTTAGCAGCACTTTGATATTTAGCTGTGATATTTAGCACATTTTTGTGTGTTTTGTGAAGGTGACATAAGATTTTCCCTTTGCTGTTCCACTGTCGGTTTCTTACACATCTCACAGCGCTTCACGCTGCTTTTCGTGTTCTGAGCTACATGTGCCATCCGGAGCAAACCAAAAATCTATTTGAATTGCAGTTGTAAATCATCAAAGTTGAAACAAAATGCATATGTACTTTTATTGTCACATCAAAGCATTATTATTTTATTACTTTTATTCTATCATTTGTGAGTTAAAGCAGATCACATTTCATTTTTTCTTTTTTCAGGGGGCCATTCTCACTACCATGCTTGTATCTCGGAATTTCTCTGGTAAGTGTTCCCACAATAGATAGAATTATTTAGCTCCACTGACACTGTAAACCTATCCATTCTAATCAATGTACTACCATACATCAGTTTAAGGTAGATATAATACATTATATTAGTTAGATACAACTCTATCACAACTTTGAGTAATAGGCCAGCATATTGAAGGATTCTTAAAATAGGGTTTGAACATTCTGGTACCACGTTGACTTTTGGCATTGTCATAGTTTTCTGTGCTAAAGCTAAATAGAGTTTCTTGAAATATTTGAAGCATTTCAATGGACAAGATTGTGGTGGTATACAGCGTTATAGTTGTGGCCCATATGAGATTTGATGGAAAGTGGAAATCCAAGACTTCTGACATTCACACGAAAAGCCTTCATTTCAACTTTCATGTGAATTTAAATCATGTTGAATATAATTTTACCACGGTTCACGGTACTGTGGGCACAACGTAGTCTTATACTGCAGAGGAAACCCTTCATTTGCAAGTTGCGGTTGTGTTCCTGTCTGTGAGTGAGTACATCACCGCTGTCACTGTAATGTTGGTTTAAAATTTCTATCACGGTCTAAGCTACACTGTTTAGTGCGCATTTATACTTCTCACGTCAACCACACTTCCTAAAATTGTTTTCTGAAGACAGGTGTTGTTCTGATGTGTCATGTCCATGAAGTGAAATCTAAAAATAGACATCTCGATAAATCTGATTCATCTGTTTGTCTCAGCATTGCTGGCCGTGAAATAAGTCCTCCTACAAGTTAGAGATTTACCTTTTAACCTGAGTATGTAAAAACGAATCAGAATTGAGTGCCAGAATTTTAGGCTTAGGTGTCATCACTTCAAAGGTTCCAACGGAGTAATGACCTCTGATATCGGAGTCTCTGAGTACCATAAAAATTCACCTTAATTCCTCTTTCATATTTGTTTAAGTTACAGTTGCTTTCTCTTAATTATTTTATTTTCAGGGCCTTTACTGCTTACTACGTCTATTACCAATGCAGTTTCTTATTTATCTTTTGTATTTAAAGCTTTGATTTTTACCAATGTAATTTGTCATGTATTCCTAAATTAGAACCAAGTCTTTGTGTTCATCTACAGTCCATGTACTGTATGCATTTCCATGAGTGAATCTACTATTTATCTGTGTGTGTGAGTGTAAACTGGTGCACGCTGCTTCAGTGAATGTGAGTCACAGCGGTCATTCTAACATTGTTTGTTAGCAGTGGGCAATGATTTCAACATCCGCTGAACGACTGCTCCGTTCTAGTAGCTCCCACACACGTCCGTACACACAGTTGGCCAGGTGTGTAGTCCGACTGTTGATATTTTTAAATGTCTGTTTCTTTCTTTGCTCTTCTCAGGAACACTCCTTTATTGAATTGAGGCACTGCCGATGTGCGGTAGAGAGAATGAGAGAGAGGTCTAAAAAGTAGAATAGAGAAAGAGAGAGAGAGATCCTTCTTTACGGCACAGTCCACGAAAAGGCCAATATCAGTGGGAGGCACAGTGATACTACCACTATACTGAATGTGCTATTCTCGGTGTGTATTATATGAATCATGTATTATGTAGATCAGTGTATCTGTGTTCCTGTGTTGATACAGAGACGGGTCTATTTTCCTCCACTCCTCCTCCTCATGTCTTCTACTAGTAATACTATACAAGGTTGAAAGGCTGAAATTCTCAGTTGGACTGATCTGCAATTACGGAACAGAGAATAGTCTGCTTTAGATTATGCTCCATAAAGTTGCCAGTGTCTTATCAGATCTTAATTATGCACTGCGTCTTCAGGACTAATGGAGGGTACTTGTAGGAATCTAAATTTTTTATAAAGTGAGCCGAAGTCCCATTCTAGATTCAGGTCTGTTCAATCACTGTACCTCTCAGTGCCTTTTTTTTCAATGAGGAGGTTTTTTGTTTTTTTTTGCTTTTACTGGAATTCCAATCACACAATTGAAAAACATAAGATGTTAAAGCCACGTGATGTGGAACGCCACAGGCAGTATAATCCTTAAGTCACATGTCGCTTGTTAGCAGAGGTGGCAGGAAAGGGTACTTGTGCTCTGTGTAGCAGACGTAGTTGGAAGTAGAACTACAATTTTTTTTTTCCAGTTAAATCCACAAATGCAGAGTTTAGATGTCTTGCTCACACTCAGTCCAACTGATTGAACTATTGAAGTTCGGGGGAGTGCATCATCAGCTCTACGATGCAAGTTTCTTCAACAAAAATACGTCTTTATCCAGTAAAGAGCATCATACTAGAATTGAGGTGTGTTTGACATTTTTCAGCGGTGACAGTTCTGTCAGAGCAGCACATGTAAACTGTTGGAAGATTTTGTATCTCAGTCAGTTCAAGTCAGTGTTGTGTGTATATTTCTATGCAAAGATGTAAAGATTTCCCTTCTTTTCTGAACTAACGAGCCCTGTATGTCTCATCTTTTTGTTTCTTACCTGCGTATTTCCCCACCCTTACTACCTTCCTCATCTCCTCTCCTCACCTTTTCTCCTTTCTTCCCGTCCTTTCTCACACGTCACCCGTCACCCCTTCCTCACTCAACACTTTCTCTCTGTTCGTGCACCTTTCTTCACGTGTGTGACTGGGTTTTGGACACTAACAGTGGGCAGCAGGCAGACCACCGCTCCAGCCTCTGTCACTGCGGCTGCCGCAGCCGTGGCTGCAGCTGCCGGCACCACTGCAGGGCTAGTGGAACAAGGTAGCATGGTGGCTCTCCCAGGGCATGCCATCTCCAACTTTTCTCCTCTTTCTTCTTCTTCCTCTTCTTCTTCTTCTTCTTCTTCCTCTTCCTCTTCTTTTTTGTCTTCTTTTTCTTCTGTTTGACCTCTTCCATTCCTTTTTTTCTGTCAACTCTCAGCATGAGATCTCACAGCATGATGCCTGACTGCATCTACCATTAACTCATCAGCAGCAGCAGCAGCAGCAGCAGCAGCAGCATTAACTGAGCTTCCATCTTACTATCGAGCAGAGTTTACCCACATTTTCATACGTTACAGAAGATAAATGCAAGTTTGGTAGTTTACATCTGGCAGGTTGAAGTAAATGAGGTTTTTTTTTATCATTATAAAAGACTTAAGACTTATAAAGATGGTTGGGCAGCATTCAGTTGACATCTTAAGCCCTCTGAATGTAACCAAAGCTTACAAAGCTTATTAGCTAATTTTAGTATAGTGAATCTGATCAGTAAATGTTGAATTTATAGAGCACAGAGACTTTCCACAAATGTTCTACATGAGAGAAATCACCAAAAGGTCTGTCCCCAAGGTCACATGACAAATAGATAAGGTGAAAATCATTGTAATTAAGCTAAGTAACCTGAGCGAACAAAGTTAGAAAATGCACTGACTACCAACAGCAAGCAATGCTTGTTTTATCTGTTCTTGAAGGGATAAGACATTTTTAAAGCTCAGACATTCAAACATTGATCTTCTTTGTACAACTTTACAATGGAACAGCTAACGATCGTCTCCTCATCACAGTTTAACCGCCACACGTCACCATCTTCCTGAATAGACTAATGATTTTTGGTTGCGTTGTGCTTTGGCAGCAGCTGACAAAGAATGGAATGTAATTTTGACAGGCTGTATTTTTATCTTTAGCTGTCACATTCTGCATGAAGATCTTATCCACATCTTTGGCTTTACTTTAGTGTGGTACATACTCAACATGCTACAAACAGCAGCACAGTGGGAATCCAGGAAAGATGACTTTATTCACTATGTTTTTCCTCTATAATCTAAGCAGTGTGTTGATATGTGTTTTAGATAGTAGTGTTTATTTTTGATATTATGTTATTTGACACCTCAACGGGTTAAGTTAATTTGTTTCTGTGCTGGGTTTGGCCCCTACCTCTTAATCCATAAATCCAAAAACACACACACACACAATGCATTCGCTATGAAGTGAATACACCAGCATTCAGGCAATCAGAGTAGATTTTTTTTTCATGAAGCTGAAACACTTTTGTGATGAAGGAGACGCTCCTAGTTTTACTCCCCCTTTCCAAGTTGAAATGTTGATAATTCCTAAAGCACGTGGATGGAAGCGCAGCTACTGTTTGCCTTTTCTTTGTCAGCGACCTGGCACCTCCTGTTATTGTTAGGGCGGCTGTAGTGCTTGACACTGCCCGACCATCGCCACAGACCCATGTTTTATCTAACTATCATCATCATCACGTTGTCATCTGTCAGCGAAGCCTTGGAGCATGGCCGCCATGCAGCCACTGCCCTATCCTGTCTCTGTCTTTCTCTTTTTTTTCCCCCCAACCAGTCTCTTCTTCCCTCCACTCATCTACCACTCAACAATTCCATTTTTCTCATTTCTTACTCCTCCTATTGCCATTGTTACCTGACCTTTTATTGGAAACTCTCAAATGTTACCCTCTTCCCGTTTTATCATCATCACCATCATCATCATCTCATGTTTCCCTTTATCCCTCTCTCTCTCCTCTTTTCTCTGTTTGACAATAACACTGGAAAATTCACCCCTGTCACTTCAAGGATGGAATTGCCCATAAGCTGTTGTGAATGCTGCATGGGGCACTGGACTGGTGCATGTGCTGCCACACAGTGGGGAATGATGTAGATGCATGGTTAACACTGTGAAGATACAAGGCTGGGCTGGTTCTCTGAGACGTTGCTGTTTTTTTCAACATAGCATCTTCCTGTAGCTCTCACGTAGTTCCATATGGTTGCCAAGTGTTATACAGGATTACATATTAATTAAATATAACCCCACAAATGATTCACTTGTGTGGAAAGCAATTTAACTTTCACCTTTCACCATTCTGATTAAATATATTTCAGACTTGACCTTTATGATGCCAAATTTAAGAAACCATAGACCGTTTTGGACTGAGGGAAAACTCCTCACTGTCTTTTGAAAATGCCACAGCATTTTTGTATACAAATTCCTTAAAGTCATTGCAGCTTTAAATGAGATATGTTTGAGATAATATTTGTTTGATATACAGTTGATTCTGTATACCACAGTGAGCTGTAGAGGTTGAAGCCGGTTGTTCAAATTTGTGTGTTTTCGCTACAGTGAGGCAGCAGTAATAATTTGAAATCCAAGCTTCAAAACATTTTATTTGGGTCCAATGGGGCATAAATGACAATTGGATTGAATAGGTTTAACGAATGAGATAGCTTTTAACTAGCTTTTTGTTATCATAAGAATTTATATGAAATAAAAACATTTGTAAATAATTTGCTTCTGACTTCCTAGTTCAGTTTGTTTCATGTTGCCTCGGAAAATAAAAGGCTATAACTCAGATTAAATAGATCACTAAACATACAGTGTGACTATTTTTAATAAGCGAGACCAACTTTATGACTTTTTCTTTTTTTTTTATTTGGCGTTGCAGAGATGAAAACCCAGAGCCTCAATGATTTGCATTGAGCCAAGTAGGCAGAAATAGTGGCAGTGTCCTTGTTTCTACGGCCCACAGGGAGGCCACAGTCCTCTCCATGCCCTTCAGCCTCCACGAGGCTCCAATCAAATATTTATTGAGGGCTGCCTCCTTCTCTCAGCCTCACTGGCTTACTGGGGGCCTCCATCTATCTCATATGTCACACAAACTCAACACAATATCTAGTAGACGTCATCCATCCCTGTAGTTGCAGTTCTATTTTCAAAATGCAATGTGTAAGAAAATGTCTTGAGGCACTGAGTTAGACAAAAATAACTTTTCTTTTTTTTTTTATCTTCATGTGAATCCAGGCCCATCCTTGCCTCCTTTTGCAGTGACATGTGTGTCTTTGTTGGGTATCTGTCAGTTATTTTAATATTTTCCTCCTCTCTCTTCTTGCTTCATGTGTAATTTGTGGCAAGGTAAGGAGCGCTCCTTGCTTCTCCCGCCTTCAGTTGGAACTAAGCTCCCTTTGACTTTGCAGGTTTCTGAAGAGATTTCTGCTTCCTCACTGGATTTTAAGCCATTTTAAGAAACGTGGAGTTCATTTTTTGAAGATTAGCTTTGCGGTGTTATCAGAAAAGCAGCCGAAAATACTGCTCTCTTCTCTGTTCTCCTTCTCTCCTTGCCTCCCATCTCTTTTCTTTCCACCAAGCCACCAGAGGAAAAGGATGGATTTGACAAGATTATGACCTCATTTCTTCTTCTCATTTACAAGCCATTGGACAGAGATTGAAGAGGAAGCACTACAATACATCATGCACATTTCTGAAACCGAAAGCTCTCTGGTTTATGTTGGGGTTTTTTTTTTTTCATCATTTCCTCATCTCGTGAATATGCAAATCTCTCACAATGAAATTCAGATGCTACCGTCACCCAGGCGAAAAAGTTGTCAACTTTTTTCTTTGTGATTTTTTTTAATGTCTCCCCTTTTAAATGATTAATAAATCAGTTACACAAAGTACCAAAAATGGCAAACGTGTTGAGTGTAGCTATAGGGGCATGTTCAGATCACAAGTGGACGGGTAATAATGATAAGAAAGAGAGGAACGATCAGTAGACTAACAGAGAAAATAACCCCACAGCAGAAATAGTCTGTGTGAATTTCCATGGATTTGTGTGATTAAATCTGATTAGAATTAAAATGGCACTCTGTCCCTTGAAATGTCCTGATTAGGATTATGTTGAAGTAAGTGTAGGAACAAATCAGTTTTGATGTCGTAATAAGTTTTTTATAATATTCGTCATGTTTTCAGCTAATTTCGCCTTGTCAACACATTTTACAAAGTTAAAGAGATCACAACTTCCATAAAGTGTCATTATGGATTCAGATGAAATCTGGACATCTGCTCACCAATTGTAAATATTTTGAAATACAGTATTTCCATTTTTTAACTCCCAAGCATGCATTTATTAAGATGTTTCTCTTCATTTAGCGCTACCAACATGTTTGATACACACTCAGAATCTTGGGCTCTCCAGTGCACTAGCATTGCAATAAATTATGTAATTCATTCATAAATCCTACCTGGTGTGGCCACATACAAGGTCGTGTTCCTGATAAACTGACTGTGTATATAAAATAGATAACGTCCCTTTTTTCCCTGCAGCATTAAGTCTTACAGCGTGTCACAAACCACGTTCACTGTAGGATAACTCACTGGATGGCATTGATAGTTACAAAAAATGAAATGGACATGTATCTGTATGTGTGTGTGTCCAGCTGTTCAGTACCAATATGTGTGCCACTACATTTTTGATGGTATCAACATAGAAGAGTTAGTTTTGCTCACGCAATCTTTTCAAAGTCTGGTGTTGTTTCGGCATTGATCCTGTGACCTTTCTCAGAGACACGTGCGTCACACCAAGGCGTCACATGGCTAACAACAACAACACACTCCGTTGGGGGGTTTATGCAGTGTAGCTGCCCGTTGTCCATTGCATCTGCAGTCTGTGCAGCAGTGCAGTTATTATAAACACCCTGCAAACTGTCTTCTGTTTCCTTCACGCCGTGTCCCCTGTTCTGAAGGATTATGGGTCTTATGCTCATCAGAGGCCTGTGTCTTCACAGTATCATTCTTCCTTTCTTCTACACCAGCCTCACCCCTTGTCTCAGTACCCTCCATTAGAGAGCAGACTGAAGACTAATCCGCCTTAAGACCCTTAAAGAGTTCTTTACCGCAGAGCTTATTGTTGGGTTTATGGCAGCCATCTTTGTTTTGGATTCCTCACAGCCTCATTGGGACAGTGGCAGGCATAAGGGGCATTGTTTAGAAAAACAATGAATGCAGTAGGTTTTTATTTTAGAAACAATAAATGTGAATGTGTTGCTGCAAGAGAGCGTGTTCATTTCTCATGTTGAAGCAATGGAGTAGGTAACTGTTCTGAGAGGAGGCTGGGAAAATAGATATTCTACAGAGAGCATCATTGGTTGAGATAAAAGCGGTCTGAATGTGAATTACCTGTTTACAGAATAAAGTAACGGAGTGAACGCCTTGAGTTAAGTTGTACCGATACCTGTAACCTGATAACTTTTAAAAACATAAGGCGTCAATAACCTGAGCCAACACAAGCTGTGGTTCAGACTTGAGAGGAAAAAGATGGATCCCAGCCTTAGCTGATGCACAAATTGACACGAGTTAATAATTACATCAGTCTCCTTGGAGGACGCAGTAGTGATCAGTGAAAAACATATTTTTCTGTATTCATTTGCAAGGCAAAATGAGTAACACCTCTAATGTGCAATACATTCGGTATTTTTTTCTGTTTATTTCTACCACGTAATATTTTTTTCTTCTGTGCTTCTCATTGCACCAGCCAAGACCTTGCTGAACAAGAAGGCAGACGTCAAGGTAAGAGTGCTCACATGTCGTCCTCCCTCTGCTCCTCTCTCTGCCCTCCCCCGTTTACTTTACCTGGGCCCTCTGTATCTTTTTCCTCTCGGCTCTTTTTCTCTCCTCCACTATTTTCTCCCTCCTCAGTCTGGCTGATCTCTCTTTTTTTTCTCTCTATCACGTCCTGTGCGTGTGCTATTTCTTGTCTGATGAATCTGGAGATACTCGCTTTATTTTTAGATTTTGTACTGATTGCCACGGTTGTCTTTCTTTCTTGACAGCTTCACATGCACTGCAAATACTTAAACATCTTAGAAGATCATCCTTTTGCATGCAATTACTACTGAAAACGGATTACCAAAAACAAGATTTGGCCTTTTTTTTCTCTTTAATTGGCACCCAGTGCAGATGTTGTCATGTGAATAAGTATTCAGAAAAAGCTACAGCCCTATTTTGCGTATCAGGTAATGGACTCATGCATGTGAGTATCAGTATTTTGTGCGTACAGTACATGCCTGTATTAGTCAGTTCACAAACCTTCAGTAGCCCATTCGTCTAAATAAACCATTTATTTGGCTTTAGCATTCTTGAGCTCATTGCCACCTCTCCATCTTCTTCATTATTAAATATAACCATCTGTCAGCCCGCCCCATTCTTTTCTGTCACTTCCTCTGCCTCTCGACTCTTCATTTCTCTCTCTTCCTTCCAGTACTTCCTTTTCCTGCTCACCCCATCTGGTCTTTAACCCTGCATCTCTGCTCATCCTTTAATAATATCTCTCACCATCCCACGCTTGTGCACACACACTGCAGTGACACATCCCACACACAGCTTCCATGAATGTGCGCGTGCAGCATGCATGGCAGAGCGATGCGTTGCTACAACGATTAGAACATGTACACTGCAAAAATCTCCATCTCATCAGCAGCTATTTTTTAAATAACGTTTGTAGTGCAGTGGCTTCTTTTTTATTGAAACAAGGCGATTTGTATTGCAAATTGATGGAAATACTGTTCGTGCCCTGAAATTCTTAAAAAGCGTTTTAAGAACGCCATTCGGATGGACCACGTTGGAATTACTTCTTTTTTTTTTGCGGTGAACAAAAAAACCAGCATTGTCTGTTTTGTGAGGCGTGTGTGTTACTGCCTTTCTGTTCTCGTGTGCATGTCACATTGGTTCATCAGACACCAGAGGGGCAGATTGGACAAATGATGATGTGCAGATGTCTTCACGTCAAATATGTGTGAGCGTGGGTGTCCACATGTGTGCTCATGTGCAGCTGTTTTCACGTGTGTGTGTGCGTGTGTGACTGTGCTTGTGTGCGTGTCTACATGAATGCGTGTGTGAACTCGGCACCCCTCCCCTCTCTCTCCCTGCTCAGCTCAGCAGGGAATGTGACTCCGGTTCCAGGAATAGCTGCTAGTCTGGACCCTGGAAACTCAGACTACAGAAATAGATGCTTACTTCCACTGCGCTGCACTCATCACCTAGCAACAGGCTCCCCACACACTTTCCTCAAACCACTTGCAAAGGCTTCTTATCCCTTTGCTGCCATCTCCGCTTTGCTCCCATCCTCCTCCTCTGCTCCTTTTTCTCCTCTTTTTTGGTCCTCTCGCGTCCTTTTTGTTCTCTCGTCGGCTGACCTCCTATCCTGGCCCTCCCCCTCGTTCTTACTGGATCGTTAAAGCGTAATGGCACCTGACATTTTTCCGGCCTCGACACCTGCTCAATGCAGCAGGGAGTCTGTCTCTGGGGCCCTCGATGCAGATCACCATTATCATCCCATGCTGTCGCTGTGATGCTTTGTATTTGAGCCACAGACAATTTTCTCGCTCGCCACTCTATGTTAAATAAATGTTAAATAAAAACAATCTTCCGCATGTACATCTGTACCACTAGTGAGGCAAAAATGTTAAGTTTTGCATCAGACCAATAGCTGTCTAGTGTTTTTACTTTGTGTGACCTTTGAAGACACTGTAGGCTTAACTTTGTCAGAGTTAACTCAGCATTTATCGGTCAAAAATGTACTTCTTCATTTAGCTGTCCTTTGATAATTTTTTGAATTTAGCCTGCACAGAGACAGGTTAGGAATATTTCCCTCATGCCTCATGTTAATGTCACATTTTTGATACGGAGCGTGACTATGCACTCTTTGGGTGGCATCAGTTATGGTCATTTACAATCACGTCTCTTGATCAGTTTCATCAAAAGTGACTTGTGTGCATCTTTTTCTTGTTGCACTATTTCTCCGTGCCCTCAGCATTCTTGCCATTTAAACAGCCACGGATAACAGTTTTGCTGTCTGCATTACTTCCCACTTATTTCCTCCTTTTGAAGACTTCTACTTACACCACTGCTTCTTTTATGTCAAGGATTCCATACTTTTTCCAAATCCACTGCCTGCTAGATGGAACGCTCTTGTTCTGCTCTGTCCCAGCTGTCAGGACATGACTGATGAAGGGTAAAAGGCCGTGCTGCCGTTGACGAAAATAAGTCAAGGTTGGATTGACGAGTTCTCTCTTGTTCGTTCTGCCAGTACATTCACCTGTCGTTGATTATCTCTCCCCTTTACCTCGACCATCCATCCATCCATCCATCCATCAATCCATCCATTCATCAACCGCCCATCCATCAATTGCCTGTGGACAGAAACGGAAGTCCAGCTCGACTGTGCAGTATATGGTGAGCATGCGATGTATGCCCTTGCCCAGCCGTTCCCCTTTGCTCCCTTCTTTCCCCCTTTCAGTTCTGTCTTTCGTGTTTTCCACTTCTTGCTTCTCATGACAACAGGAATCAAGAAATCATGTATCCTTCCCTTCACTAAAGTAGGAGTCAACAATGAATTTGGCAGCAACAAGACCACCTCATGTGGAGTTCACAACTTTCTAATTATCATGAACCAGCACAAAAAAAAAAACATTTACAGAAAGTAAAGCTCATAAGCTGGAACTCTGGGGGAAAAAACTCACTGCAATGGAAACTTTCAATAGACCACTTTCATGACATTCAGATAGAATGATTTAAATGTATTTATGCTAAGTCTGCCAAACCTCTATGAAGATATTCTATATCAGCTTAGATAAGACAACAGAAAGTGCCTGTTGAAAATACGGGTTGAATGCAGCAATGAAATGCAATAATGAGCCGAGAAGGATTTCACGGAACCGCAGAACGGCATTAAGTTCAAATATCTGCAATGCCCTCTGTTAAATCCCCATATTATAACATATGTGAAGACAAAGGCACAGTTGCATCACTGTCGTCGTCTTTTTGTAATGTCATGAAAGGCATAACATTTTCACTGCAGTGATCTAGAGGAAGAAATTTGAAAGCTGAATGAGCATTTATAACCCGATCAGTGAAATGTGTCACAGGTTGGTGCTCTTCGTTTAGCACACCGTGGAACCAACCAAGCCAAATAAAAAACAGTGCAAATTAACAAATGGTGTGATGGGAGCTAATATTAATGTGAATATTTTTCACCATTTGATTTCTGTTTAGTGACTTGGAGGGGAATTTGAACCCGTTCCCACTCCTCTGTCCTCCTGTGCTCTGTTATCTCTTTCCCTACTTGCACCATCTTTTCTGAAGCCCTTCTCCATATTCCGCCCTCATTCTACCGATGCACAGCTGAGATTGCTTTTTGGGGAATCACCCCTTATGCCAGCTCGCTCCTTCGTTGTCCTTTGTAACAACATGAAATGGAATTAATGTGAGACATTCTACCCTCTCGTTGTTCTGATGGTAATGTGCTGTATCAATGGAGCATCAACGTGGAGCACCGTGGTCCTACTGGGGGACTTTTGGAGAATTTTTGGAGGGATGGAAAGTGTTTTTCCGACCACAAGCGCTTATACCCTGATTTGACATTGCAAGCGAGCTCCAACTATGAAAGCTCACCCGCCAGTCATTCCTTTGATTTGAAGAGACTTTCTCCAGCAGAGAGATGCCAACAGCAGCTTTAGTTGGTTTAGTGTGTGTGAATGTGGGTGTATGTACTGTATATAAGTGTGTGTGCAGTGCTCATGTGTCATCTTATGTCAGCTTTATTCCATGGTTGTTTTGTGTGTGTACACGTTGTGTTATACTGTATCTGTGTGCGTGCTCCTCTCTTCTTCTCTTCTCCTTCTCCTCCTCTCTTCTTCTCTTCTCCTCTCTTAGCCCAGTGGTTTGAAGAATGCAGACTTTGATTAAAACACACACACACACGCACACCACGTATTTCCGTTCTATCCTGTAAGTCAGGTCACATATTGACGAGCTCCACAGTGCTGACACTTTTTGATTTGTTTGTCTATGCAGCTGTCAAATTATATATTATATATTATCCTATTCGACTTAAGTAAAGTTAAACTAGAAAACAGGCAACACTTTGGTGTGATGAAGATTACATTTAATGAATCTTTGCTTACATGATGGAGTGAATAACTCAGTCATTATAAATGGAATTTAGATTCGATGCAAATTTGATTATGATTTTTTTCCAAGATGTTAAGGACTTGCAGCACTTTGATGCTCAGTCTTCAAAAGAACTTTTGATCAAAGCCTCTAATTGTGATTCATTATGGCTGAATTGGTGCTGGGCCCCAAGCAGGGGAAAGTGACAACGTGAGGATGTCTTGTAGTGTCACCCACCCCCTCATGTCACCTCTCAGGAACACAAATCAGTGTGATGAAGGTTTTAGATGACTCTTTCCTCACTACTTCACATCTACTGGAGCACACAAACACATTTGCGTATCTACTGTGCATGTGAGGATCTTCTATTAATTTCACACGTTTATTTTTTATGTCTGCTAACCTCATCTTAATCCTCTGAATGTCGGTTTGATTAATCCAGGCACGTACATATGATAGGTTGAAGACCAGAGCGTGCAGTAGAGCTCTGTGATCATTTTCTGTGAGTTTGTCTCACTGTAACTCGAAAACCCTTTCACTCTGGGCAATTTTATTTCTATTTATTTTTTTGCGACACATGGTTCATACTGAACTGTTGATTTTTTTGCTTTTCATTAACCCCTGATACCAATAGTGCCCCACTGACTCAAACTTAAACCTACAACCTAAAACCTAAGTCCTAACCTTTAATGAAACCCAAACATGATAGAAATCGAAATAAGACAAGGTATTAACCTTGTCTAAACATATTTATCATAACGCCTTATACAAAGCCTTAGTTGTAACACTAAACCAGCACCACCAGGAAGAACCCACCAACGCACCTGCGTACACCTCTTTGTTGTTAACACTGTTGTTGTGTCTCCTCCCTCTCCTTTCCTTTCCTGCACAGCCCCAGACAAACAGCACCAAAAACAGCATAGTCACCAGCCCCAAAGGAAACGTCCCGTCACCTGCTCTGGTATTTACTTCCTGCCCCTCCCTCCACCTGTGTGTTCGTCTGTCTCTCCGCTCCATCAACTCTCTGTCTATCAACATCCCTCTGCACACTCCCCAGCCCCTCCCCCCCACCGATACTCCTTCACGTACATTTGTCCTATCCTCTCTGTTGGCCGATGTCTTTTGCTGCTGCAGTGTCCGCCGCAGGCAGCTTTTAAACCAGCAGGTGGTGTCAAGAAACATTTTTCTGTCGCAGGTTGGGATGCTGGTTGACGTTGGGGCGCCGTGTCATCTTCTTCTTCTTCTTTCACGACATGAACATAGCAGACTTCAAATAACCCATAATGTAATGAAGGAATCACATGGACAGCTGAATGCAGATATGAACGCTTGATTTCACGCTGATGATTATCGCTGTTGTCACCGTTGTTAAGTGAGCCGTGGCTCAGCCAAAGAGCGCGTCATCCAACAGCCGCAAAGTTGGCCGTTCGATCCCCTCCGCACTGCTCCTACAGGAACGGGTCAAATGCAGATTTCAAAGTTTATATCCGTATGTAAGAATAGAGAATATGACCACTAAAGGCCAAAGCCCCCGATATATGGGACCATACTGAGGACGTGCGTGCTTCCTACACTACCCGTCTAACAGGCCCCCTCCTCCGACCTCGTTAATTCAATACTAAAATCATAGGATTAATAAGCACATGTGCTCATAGTTATTGATCGAAGTTGAAAAATGTATCATAAAGCCAGTCGGTGTATTTTGGATCTTGAAACCAGGATTCTATGTGCCATTTAGTTTTATCAGTAGACGTTCGCTGCAGCCACTTTACAGTCACTTGCGTCTGCGAGCCTGTTAAAATAAGAATATCCAAATACACATCATAATACTGGCAACCATTTTTCAGAACAAATGTTTTTGATTTGCCCATTTGGGTTGGCAGGTGTAATGGGCCCCATTACAACAATACTTTGTGTTCTCACCCGGTGAGTAATACACACATGGAGTAACACGTGCATTCATTTTAAGTATGTTTATATTGGAGTTTTTTGCGCGCACACCTTGACTGTGACACACGTTTGCACACCTTTCCTGTATGACACTCACACTGAACATGGGCAGACCTACAAACGGAAGCATTCAATGGCCATTTTATATATGTAGGGGTGTGCATGGAAGCGTGGCCGACTGAGCATGGCCATGGAGAAGAAGAATCTTTTTTCTTTTTTTTCTTTTTTTTTTTTTTACTTAGCCTTGAGGGGAAAGGAGAGTGGGAGGGAGCTGTGATCTCCATTCTGTTGCCAGGGAAATTGAACTAGCTACTGTTTAGGCATGTGCTGATGTGTTAATCCTTCATTACAAAGCTTTCGTTACAAAAAAGTGCAAAGAGACCAACAGGACACCTTCACTTGACCTTTTGACAATCTTAGATTTGTGACCTAATGTAATCTTGACTTTTATGAGACAATCCTGTTGCAAAACACACTTTTGTGGGTGATTAGGTACAGCGTGGTATGTGATGTGCCCTTAAATGTATAAATCACAGTTCACCTGGACTCATATAGAACACTATCTGTACTTTTGTGTACCCGGTAAGAGCTGCAGTGTATTGTAAGGTGACAGATCAGTGTGTAAGGGTCAGTCCATTCCTGAAACATGCTCCCGCTAGCATGCCGTTTGCTGACTGCAGTCTCAATACTTTGTTCCTGCTCAGCATCATTGTCTCCCAATTTGTCACCGCTGCCTGTTGCCCTGGACGATGGTAGCCCTGACAACACTGCCATCAGCACCAGGGAGACCGCCGGCTGACGGTCGGTGATCACAGAGATGTCATTTCCTGTGGGAGAGATGTGAGAAAAATTGGATGACATACTCCACCTGTCCTGTCCTGAGTGAGAGTTCCTTTAATTAGATTTGGGGACTTTTGAGTGTTTAGCTTTAAAAATACAATTTGAATCTAGATGTGATTAAGTTAAAATGAAAGATTAACATTAATCGGTTATAATTGCTCAGTGAAACATCTGTGATTATTACAGCGGCACATTGCAGATTTCATGCATTACATCAGTCCATTAGTACATTAGTTCCTGCAGAGCAGAGTACGAAGGTGGCGCGGCAGGCTGTTCGAGTACGACTGTCTGTCTTAAAAGTGTCCAAGAATGCAGTGAATCTGATGCAGTGTTAGCTACCAAGAAAGCAGGCAGACCAGACAGGTTTGGAGAGGCTTGGCACTAAAAATAACACGGAGAAAAGTTATTATTTCTCATCCTGATGAGAAGCTGTTTGCTTGAATCAGGGAACAGCTATTTTTAGATTGTTTATTAGTAGTTTTTCTTTAACAAGATGTGATCCTGAAGTGATTGCAATCCTGCCACTGCTTTTCAGCTACTTGAGTCTGGAAAAAAAAGTAAGATATTCAGGCTGGTGTTCATGCCAGAGCACAATTCCTTCAAATAGAAGCTGGCTGGCCTTTCTCACTTTGATTGTCCGTGTACAGTAATGGATCAACTGATTCATCTGGAGGGAATCATGAACTGGTTCCAGCTAATCAAATGTGACCATTTTCATATTTTCGATTTAATCTAATTGCAAATTGAACACGGTGGATTTTCTTCAAAAATTCTCATGCAGGCTAAATAAGAAGGTAGAAGCTTTTATTTTGGTCCGTAGCAATAGATAGATAGATAGATAGATAGATAGATAGATAGATAGATAGATTGATTTGTGTCGTGGTGGGATGGTTGTGATTTAGCCTGCACGTTGGGGCAATGCTGACTTTTTTTCTTTACATAACCTTCCTCCAGCTGCACATTTGTTTACTGAGGTGCACAGACGTTAAGGAGCTCCGTCTCTGTTTGCTTCTGATTGCTTATTGCACTGTGTGTGTGTGTGTGTGTGCGTGTTTGTACTTGTGCCTGCTCCCGTACGGGGAACAGGGCCTGCTCCAAATTACAGTATTCAGCTCATCCACCCACTCTGTCACTCTGGAGGATTCTTCCCACTTCTCTGCCAACTTTAACTAGCACGTTCTCTCCTCATCCAACATTCATACCCCCTCCTTCACCTTTTCTCTCTGCCCATCTCCCCCTGCCTTTATGTCACAATCTCATCTCTTTTCTTTTCCTCCCTCCTCTCTCTTTTTCTCCTTTGCTCCATGTTCTTCTTCCTTCTCCTCCTCCAGGAACCTCAGACTACAGTCATCCATAATCCAGTGGACAGGACAAAGGTACATACATCATTCCACAGTCATCACCTCCTGTTTTTTTTCCCCTCTCTCTCTCATTACGTTCCTCCTGCCTTCCTCCTTATCCATTTTTCCATCGTGCATCTGTGTGATTGCACCATGTGATTGGTCTACTAATGTGTGCATATCTGTGCCTATGAGTTTGTGTGTTTGTTTTGAAGGAATTAACTCCTGAGAACTCTTGCAAATAAGATAATATAACGGAGAAGTGTGGGGCTAGTAGGTCTGTTTGTTACAAGACTCATTATGCCACCGAGGGGACCATGTACACACAATCCTGTAGAAACTCACAGCAAGCACCCAAAGGCCTGGGTGTCTATCTTCCCAACCTTTCAAAACACTGTGTAAAAATACATCGCCCCTTTATCATCATCCAGTCACGTGACGTGCTTCTGCATTGTTTTACTTTCATTTTATATCTTGGAATCGGAGCACCGTACAGCATTAAGCGTGCCAAATGCTAAATAATGCTGTATTGGTTAAACATTTGCAAAAAAGTGACGTGAGGAGCAAAAGAACGAATGAGAAGAATACAGATTTTTGTACTTTACTAGGGCATTTACTCCCTCCACTTAGTTTGTCTGAGCAGGTGAGAGTGATGCCAGTCGATCATTGATCATTTCAGTTAGAACCACCTAAATGCATTGTGAACATTGATCACAAATATGTATGCAGTAAATTGGTCAATTGGCCTTTCAGCGTGTAAGGAAACCTAAAACCTGATAAACTTAATAAAATTATTTTTTTCCTATACGACTCTGGAAACAAACTTAGACTTATTCCTATTTTACTTGTGTTCCTTTCTTACACGCATATTTGTTTCCCATGATCATCCTCTTTTCTCCCTCTTTTCTCCCTCCTTTCCTTTTTTGTGCCGCTTCACCCACGCGTGCAGTTAATCAGGTTAATGAGGAAGATGTCTCTACTCTGCGTGCAGGTGTAATTTAGGCTCATTTAATGTGCTAATTGGAAATTTAGAGACTGGCTGCTTCACTGGCTAAAGAATGAAGAGACAGACAGACAGACAGAGAGTGATGAAGATGATAATGATAATGTTCAGCTAACTGCTCTTTGAGATCCCACTCAACCCACTGCCATTGCTAAATATATAGAGGGAACTATTCCATTTGGGTTTTCATCTGTTGCATCGAGAGAAAGGAGCATCACTTTTCGACATGTTCCGACAGTCATACACACACACACACACACACATATGCAGTGACAATAACGCAGAAGGACTTTGTCTGGATTGGACTGAATGACTGTCGGCCCGGCTTGGTTTGAGTAAGGTCCCGTTGCTGCCTGGACAGTTGTAGCACAGCATTGTAGGAAAAATGTGTTTTTGCTCCTGTTTTGGCCTCGAGTAGTAATGTTATCCTTTTTATGCGTTTTGAACTGATGACCGCACCTATGGCATCTATACAAGCCAGTGGTCCTTAAACATTATGCAAACCAAACTTTGAGAAAAACATTTGTGTTTAGTGATTAAAAAAAAATCAATGAATATTAAAAGAAATCTGCTAATTGAAGTTCTAGCTGCTATTATTGTTTTGTTTTGTTTTTTTTGTTTTTTTTAGAGAATTAAGTCACCTTTTGAGAATACAGCTGAAAATCTACTTTACTTTACGGGGGAGAAAATATTTTTTAGACCTCTTGGGAATGCTTTAAAGCAGTAAGTGTTGTTTGACTAAAAAGTAGTGATGAAATGAGAAAGTGGCTGCTACGAACTGAATCCCTGATTGGTCTTGTTTGGCCATGGCATGCTTGATGCTTTTGTTATCAGTTTTGTCGAACGCAGAGGAGTAACCCCTTGTCATTGTGGTGTGTGTGTTTACGGGTATACAGTGCACATGTGGGAACCGTTCTGTAAATACCCAAAGTGACGTTCTGTCTCTTTTGTCCAGGAATCATCAGACAGCAGCAACACCACGGTGGAGGATGAAGACGTGAAAGGTGAGACTGCGAGATAATAACATTAAGGAGCAAGTGCGACAAGTGTGTGACCTCGGGTAGCCCGATAGCAAGCAGACATACAGTTACAAACATGGTTGCGTTGTATATTTGTAAATTCTTCTGTGAATTTGACAAGTTTGGATATCAATATCTTTTGCTCCAACCATGTCCACAGTGATGGAAAATGGAACATTCACATTAGAAAACCGATTTCTCTCTTCTCTCAATGAAAACCACAGAGGAACACCGAGTACACCAGGCGCACGAGGCCACGTGCACATTACTGCAGCTCATTGGCATTGCTGACTTTGGGTTATCTGTATCACGGTGAAGATCAGTTTGTTAATCCATTCGCTCTGTAAACAGCAGATCCCTGTTCGTGATAAATACACGCAGAATGTTATTTTCACAGTTATGAAATATTAATTCCGTTGCCCGCCAAACACTAGAACAAACAGCTGACCTCTTGGTGACCCCCCCATGTATTGCTTGGACAGAGAGAGAGAGAGAGAGAGTGTCTGGGCATACGCACATTAGTTCTGCCTGTGCATATCAAAGCTTACGCATTGTGTCTAATGGGGTCGTTAATGTTTGATTAGAGTGCCGAGCGAATAGAGATAGAATGTGTGTCGCTGTGTCTCCCGCGTAGAGTCTCTGCTGTTCTGTCACAAATCCCCCAGAAACCAGAGCTGCAGCCATCTTGAGTGCACGTTAGACAGGGATGGATTCTCAGCAGTTCATTTCTGTTTCCTCTCAGGTTTTCCACTCACTTTCAACAGGAAGTGGAATCATATTCTGAGTTGTTTGACTTTATTTATTGTACACAATGAACCATGTCTTTTTGAGTAGGAATCGGTAGTATTTAGCTTTCCCATCATTTTCTCAGCCGGGAAAATAAGCTTTATCATTTGTCACGTGGAAGCTGAATTTTGTCACCCTGTGTGTAACGAGAGAACAGAGCTAAAATTGTGTTTTCAGTCAGACTACCAATATGGCAGCATAAGAAAAACAACAACTTGTCACCTGCCATTATGAAAATGCTCTATTCATAGCTGATGTACTCTCGTGCCTCACAATATGGAATGTATGGAAAGACATGCTGCCGCTAATTTAGAACCAATTAATATAAGTTCCCCTGTGGGAAGTGGGTTACTAGACCAGAGGGTGCATTACATCACCAACGGCACATTCTGAATAATTGTCCCCCGCTATCTTTCAAAGTCTTCTCTTAAGGACATCGACTGTGCTTCTCAACAAAAAAAATGTGTGGTTCTTCCAGTCATGGCCATTGCTTAGAAATCTGTGAACTTATTTGTGAGGAATAGTATTTTTTTTCAAATGTTGCTGTGATTTTCATTGTGGCTGCTGGATGTTCCTTAGCGTCTCTCGTCATATTATAAATGAGACATTTTTTGCTCCAGCTGACGGTGCAGGCGGCGAATGGGATTTTGTTACATACGGAACCCTGGCATTCAGAAATAACTCCGTCTTTGTTCCTCTGTAGGCTCTACTGTATTTATCTACTGTACTTTCCTTATATAACCCGTCAAAGATACCATCACCAGTCCCTCGCCAGGTTCCAAATCTGAACCTTCACTCAACAACTCTCAGGGGTGCAGAGGGCAAAGGCACCTTGGCAGTAGGGTCAGTGCTGAGGGGGTGGTGTCTATATTTAACCCCAGAAGCAGGAAACGGAGACGGCGTGCCCTAAGCGTATTTAAAGGCACACCGCTCTTGTAGCCCTTCTGTGAGAAAGTGTTTGTCTCCCGCACTACTCGAAAGGCTCTTAAGACACGAATCAGTAGCAAGCACCAGAGAAAACTACAAGTGCCAGGTGAGTGTGGAAGGGGTGGGGGTGTTTTTTTTATTGGACCACTTTGTGCCATGTTGGCCTTCATGATCTTGTCAGATCACTAAACGACAGCTGGTTTGTAACTGAACTCCTTTGCTGACTGAGGAAGCTTCTGACCAAGTAGCTGTTCTATACTCCCAATACTTTTATAGCAGAGAATATGTCCGAGACTTTGCTTTCTGAGGGCTGCTCAGCATGAAATATTTATTAGCTTAATGTAAAGATAATATTTCCTTTCTGGTGGAATTTAAAGGTTTCCTTTCTGCTAATTTAATCATTTCCTCTGGATGGAAGCTGTCAGTTTTCGGGTTGGAGTTCTGCTTTTTCCCAAAGATTTCTTGTCTGTCATACACTGGGGGGCGGGGCAGCGAGGAATATCTTTTTCCTTGGATCGACTGTTGACTCGGTTTAGTTTGCACGCGTTTCACTTTCTACTGACTGTGTTGCCCACCCTTCTAATAAAGCTGCACTCAGGGTAGGTAGTGGCAGACTTTGAAGCTGCCTCCAACATGTTAATGGGTTCTTTCGTTGTGTAGTGATAGAGGAAAAATGGATGTTTATCGCTGGAAAAAATAGCTTTAATTTGCAATTTTTTAATACAGCTCTGAGTGGGTGTCCTCATACATGCAGTAATTTGGCAGTGCTGCAGAAATCGCATTCTGTTTCTCTTTCCATTTCTGATGGTCCTGTCGTGTCTGGGGGGAAACATTTCCCTTCTCCCTCTTCCTCAGCCAGCGTTCACATGGTGCATTTCTCTCAATGCCAGCTGATTAAACAGACAAGCGGTAATGAGTAACATCTAACTTTCATTATCATGGCCATCATTGTTATCATCTATCCTCTGTTCACTTTCAAGGCTCTCATTAAAGTCTCAGTAAAACCACAGCTGCAGCAGCAGCCATGGTTGTAAATCCTGCCGAAATGGAGCCATTAAGTGGTTAACTAGGGAAATGTCTCTTTATTTTACTTCAATGACATCGAGCGACAGGGGACTGCCAGTGAAGAGTAGGAACAGGAAAAGTTGATGCAGGTTTATCTTGTCGTCTTTCTCTTCATCTTCCCCTCCATGCATGCTTTGCCTGTAACGATCATTTTTCAGCGTGATCTTATCTTCTTTTTTTGGAATATGTGTAGGAATACATATGTTCCCTTTGTTGTCATTTCTTTCATGTGTGCGTGTGTTCAGGTAAGAGCATAGACAGCAGCTCGCTTAAGGCGCAGTCCAGCACAAACTCCCAGCCCGATAGCTCTCAGAGCCCCTCAGCTGCTGTGTTCTGTAAGTTAGCATGGCCTGAAAACTCAGCTCACACACTAACACACATACTAGCAATTACTGTGTTCCCTCAAATGAGAAAAAATACTTATCTTCAAAATTTGCCGCAAAATATGTTAGCTCAAAAGCGTCAATGAAAGATAAGAGTGCCTGAAATTCATAACAAAGAGTGGAGCTGGAGATTTACACGAGGATTAGAGATTATGGGAGGTTAAGCGGAGTATCAGATTTGATTAACACAGTTTAAATTGCTGTCAACTTTGCTAGTGCTGACCCTATTGATGGACTAATTGATTAGGTGATAAACAACAGTGAAAAATATTGAAGTTTAGTTATTTATCAAGTGAAAATACTTAATATTTTCTATCATTTTCGTGTCTCTATCTTCAATATTTGCTGGATTTTCATATCATTTTGATTATAATTTTGGTTTATTTTGTATATTTGATTATTATGTTTATTAAAAAATAGCATTGGCCTAAACCTCCAGCCGGTGCACATTCTGAATCCTTCCGCTGCTCACCAATATCTTACCCCAAATGTTCCAGGCCTTATAGTCTGCCTCAGATTACACTGACTTCCTGACATTTTTCAAGATACGGGAACATCTAATGGAAACATATGCAGTCAGGTCAAGCTAAGAGCCATTCTATTAGATGCTATGTAGTATTTGTTCTGCTGTGCTCTAACATCCTCCCCCTCCCTGCCATCCTCTTACACCCACGTCCTGTGTGATAGGCTTGTTGTCACCCTCATATGGACATTAAGTAGCACACCACCACAACTGTGCTCCATGCCTGCCTTTGATTTAATATCATTACTGAGCAGTAAATCTTAATGATAAGAAGGATACCTTTTAAGTTCCTGTCATTGTCTTCGTCTGAGTCAAAGATGGTTCTTGGAGAGCTCTGGAGATTTACTGCATCCATTATGAAGATACAGTGAAAGAGACCTGCTTGCAGCTCAATTCTATTCCACCCAGTATCCTAGCAGCAGCTCATGGATTCAAAAAACTGTAACTAGCTTGTCGATGATAAATTCTGTTAGTTTCAGAAGTTATTCGAAGAGTAAAAATGTGATCATTTCGTGATGGTAGAGTGAAAGTGATGCTCACAGCTCACTCTGATTTTCCTCAAGAAATGAACGGTACATTAGAGGATCCAGGAACTGACGTGGAAATGCAATAGCAAAGTACCTCAAGGGGTGCACGAGGATATGAAGGCCTGCATGTCTGTAAGAACCTGATCTTCATTTGGCTTGCTAGAGCTCTCCAAGACGTCCGAACGGCCACCCTTCTGTGTTGAACTTTTAAGTGCACTGTCTCCCATGTTCCTCCCTCCATCACTCAGCTGCAACAAAGTTCACTGACCTGCTGGGCTCAGTGTGTAGAGGGTCAGGACCCACACCAGACCGGGAAGGGGGATCCAGCACTCCACCTCCCGCAGCCCTCTCTGCCCCCTCCCCTCCTCACACCCCTGTTGTCCCCATGCAGAGTAAGTAGAACAGTGTAAGAAGAGTAGGAATAACAATATTCAGATGTCCACTGAAGGATAAGAAAGAGGCAGGAAGACAGGGGAACCAGAGTTTATGAACCTGAGGTGGTTCCTACTGAGGGTCTGTTTAATATAGTTATTGTGACTGCTTTTCCTCATTTTTCGTCATTCCTTCATTTCTCTCCACGTTCTAATCTCTCATTCCTCCTCCTTCCCTCTCCACATCCATCGGTCCATTCCACGGCCCGCTCCGCGCTCAGTGTCCCGGCTCACAGACTTGGTAAGCAGCGTGCGCAGGGTGCCGGCAGCCCCCGCGCCCGACACTGAAGCCGCACCGGCGCCGGTGCCCATCATC
>OMNV01016044.1:0-21210 GCA_900303265.1 Brotula barbata | reverse complement strand
CCTCGGTGGATGGATGCAGCCTCCGTCGGCCGGGGCGCAGACACTGCCGAGGATCCGGTTGCCCAGGCTCGTAAAAAATCAGACAACAACAAAACCACGCCGGTAGCCTACGTTGATGACACAGCTGTCTTGGCGGAGAGAGGGTGGAAAAAAAAAAGGAAAAAAAAAAAAAAAAAAAAGCCTTCCCGGGCTGTGTCAATAGACGTAGGGCGCCGTGATCAGGAATTCAGACGTATTTTACCGGATTGACGCCTTTTCTTGACGTGAGAGCTCTTCCATTTTTGAGGGGAGAAAGCGCGCACGGTACTACCGAGGCTCGGTGCAGCCGCCTGGCCGGTGCGAGGTCTGATTGGAGACCGTGATGCAATTCAATGCGACGTAACCGACTGTGCCTGTGCAGGTGAACGCCATTCTCGGTGATTAGAGGAGAAGAAGAAGAAGAAGAAGAAGAAGCGGAAGAAGAAGAAGACGAAGAAGAAGTAGTAGAAGCAGAAGAAGAAGAAGAAGAAAAACACCGCAAAGGACTCGCGCTAAGTAACGAGGCTCGGGGTTGTGGAGCGTCCAAACAGATATGCGCAAAACCTCGCCGCCGCTGCGCCGCTCCGAGCGCAGGACATCCTCCGAGTGTGTTTGCGTTCATATTAATATTCATACAGGAGTTCCTCGGCGCACACCGGGGGGACGTTGGAGGAGAAAAGCTCCCCTCGGTCTCGCCGTGGTCACTTTTGACGTTATTAAACACAACCCACGCTGTTTATCAGCGAGATTAGACCGGAAAACGGAGAACACTCAGACGGTCGCGGGATTATTTTAATCCCCCGGATTGTTATGGCGCAGTGGAGATTAAAGATAATGATCATAAACGCGCCGAGAGTCACTTTTAGTAGACTGGTGCTGTTATTGTGACAGAAATAGCTCTGATAGTGGACGGAAATGTGGGAATATGGGCGAGAATATGATAATCTGGGTGGATTACGGTGAGCCAAGGATCCACGCAGAAAAATATCACCTCAATAATTCATATTTCCGAGGATTTTATGGACGATGGGGGTGTTTTATGTATTCGCAAAAATATAAATATAAGAGATGGTTTTTTTTCAGAGGGGTGTCATATGACCACCAAAAGGCAACACATGGCCTGTGTGGGACTGACACGCCCCCTAAAGTCCACCGAGGAGGAGAGGACAGCGTTTGGACTCACGCATGAGTACAATGTCAATATAAATAAAGACATGTAATACCCATAAATATTACATGGACGGGGAATATGTCTGAACCTGACAGAGTCACGTGACACAGCAGAATAGTGATTTTTCAACAGATGCTCATATGTATGTGTGTGTGTGTGTGTCTATATATGTAAGATGGAGTGTATGGACTTTCACTGGAGGGCAAAACTAATCGATCAGCCTTGCAAATCTGAGCTCGTGAAGTCCATCTTTCAGATTAGAACCATGTCTGTGACTTTCATGATACACAATGTCACACGTGAGGTGTAAATGTTGGTAAACAATTCTTTGTACGCAGTGAAAGGATTCAGTGTGATACCAAAAGGTACAACGATTCAGCGCGTAAATGGTTAATCTGTCCGTGTCAAACTAAAAATGAATATTTTTATAAAAATACATATACACATATACATACGCATATATACACACACCTATAGACACACATATACACATACACATGTACAGTATATACACACATACACACACCCATGCAAATATACACACACACACATATATACTGTATATATACAGTATCTACATATACATAAACATGAGGAGCACTTTGCTATAAGAAAATAAGGAATATACTGCATAGACAGGAAAACATAGAGTATAGACAGCAACAAAAATAATACTATACCACATATATACTTCATTGAAAAGGCATGAGGAGTTACAGTTAAATGAGAGTTAAAGTTAGATAAGAATCCGTAACATCTGTTACAGGAACCCTTACCCTTACAAGTATTTTTCATTTTCCCACAATGCATCCTGGTACATTTGGCATTTTTGTAAAAGTGGAGTTTCTTGTGATTCAATATATGAACTGGTGCTTATCAAAATGAACCCATCAGTTAGTTTGGGAGGTGAACTGAGTCTTTTTCTGGCAGAGGACTGACAACTCTGCCTAGGAACCCCCTCCCCCCGCCCCCTTCCGCCTCTATGAAGTGGCTGCTCCTCCTACCTGCCAATTAAAGAATTAAACCAATTAATGCCGAGGGGGGAAAAAAAGAAAAAAACAATGTTATTTTCCCAGTTCGGAGTATAAATAGATACTGTATAAAGAAACACGTGTTCCAAAAAAATGACTCATCAACTGTAAACATCTTTAAGCGAGCCACTCGAACAGAGAGCACTTAGTAACCCCCCCCCTCCAACTCTGCTCCAGTTGGCGCATTCCGACAGAACACCTCCATTTAGGCAATGCGGAACAGCTGGATCAGTCTGTTTGGT
Source organism: Brotula barbata (assembly GCA_900303265.1). Classification (NCBI taxonomy): domain Eukaryota; kingdom Metazoa; phylum Chordata; class Actinopteri; order Ophidiiformes; family Ophidiidae; genus Brotula; species Brotula barbata. Next base: position 18,748 of record OMNV01016044.1, on the reverse strand, counting down.
GTTTCCTGTCTCTGATTTAAGTGTGTGGGGGGCGCAGCTGCAGCAGGAAGGAGAGGAAACAAATACATTTATTTAAATCCACATATTAACACAGTTTCTGTCTTTATTGGGAGTGATGGACGGATGGAGACTCCAAAAGCGTTCGAGGCGTCTCCCGGAAAGTTGGTTTTAAACTCAAGGGCGACGCCCAGTGGTCGTCAGACAACATAGCAACCTGTCTCATAAGCAGTGTGATTGTTTACAATAAATCTTCAAATTAAATACTTTGTTATCGCATTTTCTCATATTTTTGTTCTGTATAATGGTCCATCGACTTCATTAACAAGCGTGAATTGTCCTTCCTCAAGTGTTGAAAAAAATACTGTGTTAGTTATTTGACTAAATGGGGACATAACGAAATGAGCTGTATTTAAAGTGATTTTGGTTTCCTCTTTGAGAATGTGCTTAAGTTAAAGACAAGATGAATTAATTAATCAATCAATCAATTAAAGGATTTGGATTTTAAAAAATATGGGCTTTTCACATTTCATTTGTATCCCATAAATAATGGAGCAAACCACATTGCAAAGCTACAAAAAAAGTTTCACGCCAAAAAAATCCATTTTGGTGACCCTCGCGTTTTAAAACTGTGAATTTTATAATTATCCCTTAAATTTCTCATTATCCTAAATGTATTAGGCATCATTTTATCCAGATGAACACAGAATACACCCTGGTATCGTTGGTCGTTTCTTCTCGTCAAGACAGAACTGGGGTGTCGTAAACGTCACGCGTCACGTGACCGCGCGCACGTGACACGCGCTCCGACGCAAAGTTCCACAGCAGTTCCGCCTCTTCCCTCAGGTGAGACGAGCCTCGTTTGCGTCGGTACCGTTTGCCCCACTCCTGTCACTGCTATGACGTAAAACCGGGCCGTAGTTGTGAGTATAATTAAAAAAATAAAGCAGAGTGACGGCCTGAGTTTATGCCAAAATACTGCTGTGGTTACACGGAAACGCTTTGTGTTAATACTCCCCAATTATAAAGGAGGAAACAACAAACAAACGGATTGTTTATCTACGTGAGGGCTCATAACCCGGAAACCTACATTTTATTTTATTTAAAAATATTCTATATTCATATTTAAAATGTCGCTAATTATTTTAATTCATTAATGAAGCAATTTTGAAAGCTGCGTTATTGAAGGTTGTCAGAGATGAGACACGTCGAGTAGCTAGCTAATGATGGGAGTCCAAGGGAGGAAATGACGTAGACGAATTTTGTTGCTCTCGTTTGCTTTTTTTTGTTTTTTTTTAATAGTAATTTAATTATGTTCAGCACAGATTCAGCCCTTGGTGGTGTTGGACATGTCCTGATCCTATCGGTCCAACCCTTGCTGTTAGCATCACAGTGAAAATTCCATCTTAGCATCACTGTGAAAATTCCAGCACGTACACAGCTACTTATCTTACATTTAAACTAATGGCCATCTGCCCAGACCTGGGTTTGTTTCTGGAGCGTCACCAAACCATACACAGAGACACAGGAAAGTTTGGGGGTAAAACAAGTTTGTCAGAAGACGTTGAGCTTAATTAAAGCTTTGTGAGTGAATATAAAAAGAAAAGCTGACAGTTCAAGAAAAACTCCCAGGATTTACAAACTAACCCAATGATGCTAATGTGAATAACCAAAGACAAGATTTGACAAGTCAGAATTTGAAGTAAGTCAAAAAAATATATAAATATTAATGTGATATCAATTCAGAGCGTATGTGTGTAATTTGCTTGCGAAACAATGCTGTTTAATCTGATCTAATGGGATTAAATGTGAATCTCTGAAGTGACTTTATCACATTTATCTGTGACATTGCATTTGTGCGTGTCAAAGGATGGGGGAGTGGATTTGTTATCAGTAGCTCAGCATGGCCTGGCCAAAGTGCATGCTGCATGTTGAGCTTTTCCTCCGCTGCTGAATCTGTATCTGGTCAGATTAACCTGGGAAAACAACAGAAAGGTAGTAGGAGGCGTCTACTTTTCTTTCTATTTTTTCAGAATTATGGACACTGACAGGAATTTAGAGCACTCTGTGATTACTATTTGTTTTATTTTTTGTGATCTACAAGTTTTGCTGGTTTAAAAAAAAATGCATGCTTATCCCACAGACTGATTCCTAAGGATGTTTGTAGATTTTTTTTCAGTAGTTGGTCATTTGATCAGTTTCCTGTCCAAGGTTTTGCTTTTTTTCCCGACTTTCCTTGAGGAGAATCAAGGACCCCAGCCAAAGTACAGTTTGGTGATGCAACCCAACGATAAAGATGTGTTACTGATGTCATTATCTCAGACGCAGATGCGGCAGCTTAGGGGCAAGTTTAATGTGAACCTCACAGAATGAAAGCAGGAAACGCTGAAACTTGATGCTGTGGTCCGCAGGTTTAAGGAACGATGCAAGAAAGAACCTGGCGGAAGGAGACTTTGGAGGTTCTCAGCGTCCTACAATGGGTGCTAACATTCCTCTTTTTGGGTAAGATCACAGCACCACGCACCACTATTTCACTATTACACACACATTAATTCACTCTAAAGCTTTCGATTGCACCTGTTACACACCACTTGATGTATCTGCATCCATCAGGCGTGGCGTGTATTATCCTGATGGCTTACGCCATGTTTACCTCCCTGTGGCCGCTCTGCGTTCTGTACTTCGTATGGATGGTGATCGACTGGGACACGCCTGAAAAAGGTACAGAAAATGCTAATGACCAAAGTATCTTTGACAACGTCAGGACCTCAGATGTTGAATTTTATCACCAACAGGGGGCAGGAGAACAGCTTTTGTGAGGAAGTGGAGGGTATGGGAGCATCACAGAGATTATTTTCCAGTCAAAGTAAGTGTGACCTCAATGTGTTAGACACACCAGCGTATGCTCAGTTGGGAAAATGACAAGATACACACATCTGGCACCTGGTTTTTGTTTTTTCAAAAATGTTTCTGGACACATTCGAATTCACATTCGTGTCTTATTGGACTCTCCTCACACACCCCCCCACCCCTTGCACCCATTTTCTCAGATGGTGAAGACAGCTGAGCTGAATCCAAACAGAAACTACATCCTGGGCTGTCACCCACATGGCATCATGTGCGCCGGAGCCTTCGCCTGCTTCGGCACAGAGAGCTGCGGCTTCGCTGAGGCCTATCCTGGCGTGCGAGCCTGCCTGGCGATACTGGCCGGTCTGTTCAAGATACCGCTCTACAGGGAGTACGCCATGAGTGCAGGTATTCAGAACGAGACGAACAGAGCGATCTGTTCCTGCTCACAATCAAACCACATTAATAGCAGAAGTAGTCAAAACAAACACCCTTTTTATCATTTATGTGAGTTGATAAGGACTGAATTTATGATGCTCCTCTCTGATTAGGCCTTTATCCGGTCAGCAAACCAAGTCTTTCTCACCTCCTGTCAAAAAGCGGTAAAGGAAATGCAGTGGTGATCATAATCGGGGGCGCTGCTGAGTCTCTGGCGTCCTTCCCTGGGGCCAACACGGTGGTCATGAAGCAGAGAAAGGGATTTGTCAGGATTGCCCTCGAGTATGGGTGAGAACACTCTCAGAGACGAGTTTGAAGGTAAAGATCCAGCTGCTGAGGAGCGATGGTGATGATTTCTGCTGGTCTTCCTCAGGGCCGACCTCGTCCCCGTTTACTCGTTCGGAGAGAACGAACTCTTTCGCCAGGTGGTTTTCTCGGAGGGCAGCGTAGGACGGAGGTTACAGGACCTGTTCAAAAAGATCATGGGTTTCGCGCCGTGTCTGTTCGTCGGCGAGCGCTTCGCGTTGTTGCCCTACAGGTCTCCAGTCACGACTGTCGGTGAGTAAATAGTTGTTCTGCAGACACCCCCAGCGACTGATTTCCCTTAACGCCACGTTTTTTGCAGTGGGAAGTCCGATCTCGGTGCCAAAGTGTCTCATCCCCACCGACGAGGAGGTGGACCACTACCACACGCTTTACATGGAGGCTCTGGCCAAGTTATTCCATGAACACAAGGTCAGCTGTGGACTTTCGGAAAACCACGAGCTCCGGATCATTTAGAGCTTTCGCGTCCATGTGAACTATTTAAGTGGATTTATTTGCACTGTAACGGGACGACTACAATGACTGCTTCTACTTCAAATGAACTTCATCTTTAACAATGCGTTGACCGTTCGGGACCCCTGCATCACGGGTTCAGACTGCATCGTGTGTATTTATGATTCGTACGTGGAGCTCGACATTTAGGTGTTCTGTTCTTGCAGAGCGGAGTAAGGCGATGTGTTGCTATGCCACTGTGAGATGATGACACAAGTCCGAACGCCAGAGAGTAAAAATGACCCCGATTGAAATAAAACATGATTTATGACGGCGTTTGTTACGATAGAAATCCATTTTCTCCCTTTTCTTTCTCTTGTATTCTAATGAACTGAAATCTGTGATCGATTGCTTTAAAAGAACAAAACAAACTGGTTTACACGAGGCACGGAAACAGATCGAAGAGCTGGCGTGTCCATGCGTTTAATGAAAAGGTTGTTGAACTGTTAAAGGAGTAAACATCTTATCTGTATCATGTTATCTACAGGGGACAATTCGTTTAGTTGATGACCAAAAGGGCCAAAGAGCAGAGAGCAAAGAATAATAATGCTGTGACCCATCCCTTTCAGAGAGGGATTCTACAAAATATTATCTACTTTTAGGCTGTAGCATCTTAAAATGGTTTGTCAGTCACACTCCCAGAAACCCTTTTTTCAGTTTTTACAGCTTTTCAATGTATTGTTTGCGGTTCTCTCGCCCGGTTGTTTCCACCACGGTACATGAACGGAGGTAGAAAGTGCACGTACTAAAATACTGTTTAGTTTTATGGTACTTACTTTGTTTACCCGAGGACTAATTCACAGATAAATTTACCTTAAGTCAAGAAATGACATTTTCATAATGCTTTCGGCACACAAACCTTCCTTTGTCACTGCAATATTGACAATTAAAGGATCTGAATACTTCCGCTGCTGAGCAAATATTTGCAGTATGCTGAAGTCTTCCAGCTGGCAAGTGACAAAAGAAAGGCAACCAAAGTGCACGTGTGAAATTCCGTTTCCATCCAGTAGAAGGAACCAATTCCAAATATGCTCTTTAGATTTGCTTTATTGTTAATTTTCAAGACTTTATCAGGAAAATCAAGAGGAAATTCAGCTGCGATACTGTCTGGTTGAAATAAACAGTTGTTTGTGTTATTTGAGTGCGGAGTGCTGTGAGTGGGAAGGAACATAAATGCAGATCTTATGGAAATGACCAAACTCGACATTGGACAGAAGCAACTTGATCCCAAAGTGATGAATTCTTTCTAAAACATTCATCATCTAATAGTCTTTGCTGTAGCTTTTATAAGCAACGTAAGCAGCCTTGTCACCTTACATTTTAAAGCAGACGGATCTGTTCTTACTGGCTTTGTTTTTAGTACTTATCCTAATCCTAAATTCTTAAACAGGGGCCTGAACACAGGACGTGTTGGTGCAGAGGCTGAATCTGCCAAGACAACACATGATGGGTCACCTGTTCAATTTCAAAGGCTGCTTATTCGTATCTTTTATCTGTTCCAATCTGCCTTTTAGAACACACTTATTATCTTGTAATTTATTCAAATGTTACTGAGGAGTCAGTACAGCACAATCCTGTTTTATTTGCAAAGTAAATAGAAACTTTAATATTCAAAAAAAGGAAATAAGCTAAATCACTACAAAAAAAACAACACTGGGAAAATATGAAGACTGAAAAGGATAAAGGGAACCTTCTAAAAGAAGTCAATATCATCTGGTGCGTCCAGATCGCGATACTCAATGATGTTGCGTGGATCTCCGCGTGACATTCTGCGACGGTTGATGGTGCGTTTGAAAGAGAATAGAAGAGAACCGATCATTAATCCAGCTGTCTCCAACAGCAGAATATTTGGCTTACAGCACGATAAAAACAGCACGTACAGCGGTCTTACCTGATGTTGCGGGGCTTTCCAAGGTAGCCCCCCTGACCCCGGAAGTTGTCGTAGTTGCCTCTGCCTCCTCCATACTGGTTGGGTGGGTACGGAGGTCCGCCTGTTGGGGAAAAAACAAAACATCGATACTGTTAGATACCGATAAAGGCATCCTGAGTGCCCGAAGAGAGACCGAAATCGGAGCACATACCTCCATATCCCATCAGCGGTGGGCGAGGCTGGCCGAAGCCCATCGGGCCCTGGGGACCCTGGGGAGGGAATGGCAGAGTGGGAGAAAGCAAACCTGGAAAAACAATGGAAAATGATGAGTTTTAGTACTAATTCAACCACATTTATTTCATTATCGGAACATTTAAATGTATCAACCTGGGCCTGGTAGGGGAGGAAGCTTCAACTCGGGCAGTGACGGTCTCTTGGCATCCATCAGGAAGTTGTTAAAGAAGGCCACCTCCTTTTTCACTTCTTCAATTTTGTCCCCGTGTTTGTTCAGGATGTGTTTGCGTACAAACTCTGGGCCCTGGAAAATGCATTTTACATTCATCAAGTCTACGTATCGCAGTACAGATTAAGAACTTAAAAGAGCAATATTTGGGATTATATCCATTCAAATAACACCGAAATGATCAAAATCATCAAAATTTGTAAATTTTAGGAAACAGACGCTGATTTTTAAGTTCTTACTGTGTACTTTTAAAATAACACGAGTATCACCTTAAATTTTTTGCCGCTGAGAGGGCAGAGCCATTTGTCCTTGCCCAGCTCTTGAGTGTTGGCAGACACAAACTTCTCCACCTCCTCCTCGGGGTCTTTGCGGCCCATCTTGACGGCGTCTTCTTCGGACAGAATTTCTTTTAAACTGATCAAAAGGCCCAGCTTCTCCTCCATCATCTTCTGCCATTGAAGCACTGTCGGCAGGGAAAGGGAAGAATGAGAATTTGACGAGAAGACCCAAAACAAATTACGTGCTTTAGCTAAATAAATAGAGAATCTAGACACTGAGAGCTCCCTGACCTTCCCCGTGTGTGATGCGGTTGGGAGGGATGGGTCCTCTGACATGGATCATGCCACATCGGTTGGGCATTTCATCCTCGCTGGGGTATTCACAGGTGTTATAGTAGTCGATCGAGTGGACAATGCGTAGATATAAGATCAGGCGATCCAAAACCTGCAGGAAGGTTGACGCAAAGAAATGAACCGATTGGAAAGACGCCACGATTCAGATGCCGCGCCGGTACTTGACGAAAAATCCACTTTTCGGTGGAGTTGTTACATCGGGTGGCGTTCAGTCATGTCATAAATCCACAGCCGCATTCATTGCGTCATTGGACCAACCTTGGCGAGCTTGTCATCTCTCTCCACGGTCATCTCTGTGGGGTTGCCTTCTTTTGTGCCACCCTCTTCCGCATCCATTCCGGTCCCCAGGAGCTCCTCTTCCTCAGCGCTCACCTCCTCTATCAGGTAATCGGTGATATTCTTCAGGATGGGATTCTGCGCAGCCAACTATAGGAACCACAAATCAAGCACACTTAAAACAGGTCATTCAAGTATTAGGGAGTTCTTTGAGAACAATCTGTTCAACCAGCACCATGGAGGTGCTCGCGTAGCATAATAGTGCCGCACCTCCGTGCTCTGGCCTGCTTCCCGACACTTGTTGCTCCAGAGCTCTCCTTTCTCGTCTAAGGAATGGATGAGTTTAGCTGCCAGCTTGATGTCGTTACGGAGCACCTGCTTGTGCTGAGTGATACCGTTGACGTTACGCACCCTTCGGGCCAGGTCCCTGTTCACCCCCGGTGCCAGTTCACAGTCCCGCAGCTGGGAAAAGCAGGAAAATCACATCTCAAGAGCCAAACCGGCACACAATAAAACATCCATTTTATACAAACAACCCGAAGCGATCGTCTTAATGTGCTACTATCCTTATGTGGCATTTTATGAAACTCTGAAAAACATCAGAAAAGCCTCAGTAGAGGAAAGCGACACACTTACTCGAATGTTCTGAAGATTCCAGCAGACCTCCTTGATGTTGACACTACGGTCAAACGTCACCCAGCAACGTCTGAAAAACCTGCAAAACGGCATGTTGTCACACTACATTTCTATCTCAAGTGTGACAAATGTTTCACGCGAAGACGGCGTTTTCTGTAAAGGACATACCTGCGCTCTGGGTGTGGGTCAGACAAGCAAACACGCAAGAAGCCAGGGTATCGCCGGCACAGCTGACAGAGAAAGACAGAGGGATGTCGAGCATGATTCAGTGTCCTCGGTGGTGATTAGCACAGAAGTCACCAATACTGCCAGCTGTATTCTACTCACAGAGATAATCTCAGCCTTGGAAATGGAGGGGGCTATGCTCCTCATGAACAGGGAGCAGGTCCTGTGAAGAGCTCGGGGTCTGGGAGTGTCGTCTTTGGGCTTCTTTTCTTCTTTTTTGTCCTCTTGCAAGTTCTCCTTTGTCTTCTCCTCTGTGTAGAGTTTGGAAGACGTTATAAATACTGACAATACACAGAACTTGTGTTTACGATGAAAGTCGGACTTCTAATTCCACAGACGATTGCGTGTTCCTCACCTTCGCCTTCCTCTTCCTCCTCATCCTTGCCTTCCATCTCTTGCGGCTTAGCAGGTTTGTCAGAACAGTTGGAGTTGGAGTCTGACTCGGAGTCCGAGTCGCTCTCTGAGGCGCTGGCTTCGTCGTCGCTGTCTCCGCTGCGCTTTCTCTTCCTCCTCTGCTGACAAAGAAAAGAACCGTTTGCCACATGCTTCCTATCCACATCTTGCTAGTAAAGGAGACCAACAATGGATGCACACACTGACCTTCTTAATTTCGAGCATTTCTTCTTTGGCTGCTTCTTTCTTGGTCTCCTCGGTAACGGCCTCCTCTTCAGCACTCCGTTCTGTGCTGACCGAGTTGCTCTCCGTCTGTGGTACAGTCACTTTAAGTATCTCAACACAACAAAATGTCGCTGAATGTAAAGTCAAAGCATACAATACCTTCTCATTTGTGTCTTTCTCCACGGACAGTTTGCGGTCACCGTCCATGGTTTTGAGATCTTCTCTCTTGGAAGGTTCAGCTCCCCCTGGAATGGACACAGACTTCTCCCTTTCTTCTTCTTCTTCGGTTGGCAGTTCCAAAATGAGCAGATCGTGATCTGTCCCTCCTTCCATCTTTATGACAGCTGAAGGCAACAAGGGGCACACAGTTCACGTTACAGCACAGGCCCGGTGGTTTTTCTTTCTGCATTCATTTCTGTTGGCTAATCGCTTAAAGTAGCCCATAATTAGATGATGAAATATTTGTTATGAGAGATGAACTTTATTGATCCCACACTGGGGAAATGTGCATGATCAAAGATTCTGTGTCTGCTACAATGTTACTACAGAATAATGCAGTATTTATGACTTGTCTGATCACAGTCAACATAGAGATACTGGAATTATTCTCCATTCAAACGATTTGCAGAAGTACAACTATACAGAATTAGAAATAATAAGCAAATGTTAGGAAATTACTGTATCATCATCATTTCAGTATATGTAAAATGTTTACCTCTGGATAATTAGGACACCAATCAACATTAGAATCCTAGCGGTTTGTATTTTAACGAAAGTGATCGCACGCAATGTAGACAGAAAGAAAACATTCAGATAATCCAGATGATTGTTGAACAATTTGAAATGACTTGAAATGAGGTAATCACCTGCATCCAGGACCTTGATGATAGCTTGGGTGTGTTCAATGTCCAAGGAGACATTATCAAACCAGTTGTTGTCCATCAGGAACATAAAGACATTTTGACGGTTGTGCAGGGCACTTTGGGCCTCTGCCTTTAGTCGGCTTGCCTCATCTGGGTGGTACTTGGACTTGAACCTGTGTGTATTGTTGGGGTCCACAAAAGTGTTTGGAGGGAATCAAGGGGGTTGGGATAAACAATACAAATATTATATATTTATACACATTTATATATACATATATATAAATATATATAATTTACACCTACACTGAAAGAAACATGCATATGACAATTTAACAAAAATATATAACAACTAAAGCCTACACTCAGATGGTTTAGCTCTCTGGAGTAAAAGACAAATCTGTCAAATTATTCATATCTATCCAGATGATTAGGAGAGTGATGGTTGATTTGTGCTTATCTGTATTATGTGTTATTTCCCTCAGTGTGTGCATGTTTTGATTGTGATTATTGTGGCTGGATGTTACTGAAAATCTGAAATTTAGAGGTTAACTCACCAGAAACGAAGAAAAAACACACATTAGGGAGATATCAAAACAAACATTCACATATTCAGAATTTCAAAATCAATGATCATCATTGACTAAATTTACCTTTGGTTCTGCCAGTTTAATAACAAATAAATACTGAGAGGGGTCTCTTCTGAGAAAATGGCCTCCACTTCACCCCCTGGTGTGTCAGTATACACACAAATTCCCTTTTGGGTTTCGAGTGGATCCGAATATAAAAAGAAAATATGGTAGAAAAAGCATAAAACACAAGAAAAAAAATATCCATGCACGGAAGACTACTTCACTGTCTATCTAAAGGCCCTGGTACTGTGTGTCTAAGCAACTGCATTGTGCGCAGTGCATGCCCTCACTATCTACGACCGATGCGTGCGGATGAGTTCCACATTTTCTCAGCTTCAAAAAAATTGTCCGTCAAGGTAGTAGTGGGAATGAAGGGGAGGAAAACTGGTTATGTCAAAACAGAAATTTGACAATTTTGCATGATACCTGCGAAATAAGTGTAATAAGTGTTAACAGGAATTGCACAGCAGTCTTTGCAAGTTATATTACCAACAACGAATTCATAAAAAAGACAATAACGCAATCTATTTGGCTTTTTTTCTTTTGTTTCAAACCAAAGATGTAACTCAATAAAACATTTCTGTAAACATTGAAGCTGCTTTTCTGTATTTTGAGGCCACATTATACACAGTAATAGTCATTTACTACCTTAAATATTAAGTCAACGTGAGATCAATTTAAAATCATGTAATGCATGACCATTGCATGAATAGCTTATATGTCTGTATTAGTTCAGTGAAACAAATTTTTTATAGTAGACCTATCATTAATGTTTAGAATTAGGGCCTGTGTAATACAGGAAAGTAAGATCATACCACTCTTCATCTTTGTGAGCCAAAAAGAAGTCTTGCATCTGCTGTCGGCGGAAATCAATCTTGTACTCATTGTAGCGTTTGACTGCTTCCGTTTCATCCACGGAATCATCCAGAGACAGCAGGAACTCCTTAAAGGTCTTCATAATTGGAGGGGGAGGACCCAAATCCAAGTCATGGATGTTACCGAGCCTACGTAAAATGAGAAAAGAGTTTGACTTTTAAATGGGATAGGCAAATAACAAAATTTTTAGGGGAAAAAAAGCAGTTCTTCTAAGTCTGTGTCTTTGGTTTTGGTGTCTGAATGGGCTGGGTGAATTATCTTATTTATTTGTTTGTTTATTGCTTCTCTCACCTTGCCTGGATGGGGATGCCATGATGAGGCTGCATGAGGTGCAGGTCAGGATGGCCCCAATGCTGCGGTGGGCCGTAGCTGGGACCTCCACCGCCACCGTATGCCAGATCGTACCCCCCACGGTAAGGGTCTCCACCGTGGTCATCCCTACTCAGGGAAAGAATAACAAAACATTGTGGAAAAGAGTGTGAAGAGCCGCTGGCAACAGCTATGAAAATCAGAACATCAAGAATGATGGTATGATGGTAATGATGGTGTTCTCTGTTGTCTTACCAGTCTCTTCTCATGCGTTTCTGCTGGGGACTCATATCGTGTCTAGGAGGGCTGAATCTTTCCCTACGACCTCTCTCATAATCCCGGTACTCTCCTCGGCTACGTCTTTCCCTGCCCCTGTCCCATTCCCTGGAAGATTGATGACAAAAGTCAAAGGACACACAGTAAATGTTAATCAGTGAAGTCAATGACATGCATACAGTGCCAACACTTCAGACTAGCACCATTTTGTCATAATTTGCTATTTTGGACACTTTAATGAGAACATTTATTCGAATACAACAGTACTGCATATAATTACTGCTTTTATTACGCTTACGACATTTTGTTGACCTTGAGTGATTCAATGGCAATTCTAGACGCTGAAGCATGTGACGGTGCTGTTTTGAGCTGCAATATCTCCAGGATTTGCTAATACTTTGGCTCAATATGTTGCTTACTCACCTATCAGTCCAGTCATCTCTACGCCTGTCTTCTCTCTCTCTAGAACGATCGAGGTCACTCCTCTCTCGTCTGAATTTGTCTCTTCTCCTCCGGTCGTACTCATCATCACTATCTCCCATCTCTACAACGAAAGGGATTAAACAGAACATACAACAGTGCATTACAGGCAAAGATGTTGAATTTTATTAAGATACCGTCTTGCAGAACTCAGTGGCAGTGTCATATTCACTGGAGCAGGGATTTCAGTAAAAGCTTAAGACAAAAACCAGACAGTAATGGCTATACAACTTGTAGCCAATGAGCCACTGAGATAATGGATACGAACAGGTCGAAATTAAACATCATTGAGCACATTAGTTGATTCTGAACTCGATCTAGTCGAGAAGAAACTGTGAAACATTGCGGATTGGAGTCTAGACAAAGCTGAAAAGCTATCGCTCTGGTGTGACGTCACATTAGCAAGAGCAGCGTGTACCAGTGTACCAAAAAGATACATTATAGAAGGAAGACACGGTGAATACCAAACATTTAGAGTCAAAATTTCTCCACAAGGTATTCTGTGATGTGTTCAATCACAATTAATGTTTACAAAGAAAACCCTTTTCAGACGCATATTGCCAACAATCAACACTGCTAAGCTAGGTAAGCTACTAGCTAGCGTATTATTATCTAACGCTATTTGTAAATGTGAAACTGCTAAGCAAATTCAATATAATTCGCTCGCAAGCCAGTCAAAATTTAATATTTCGGTGACATATTCCATACAAAAACAAATAAATACCTTTATTTATATTTTTAATTATTATCCTGATAGTTTTCTGCCTCCTCCTTCTTCCCTGGTCTCGATTCTTCTTCGCTCCTCTTCTAGCGTTTTACATTGCAGCATGAACACTTTAGAGAATTACCGCCCCCAACTGGACAAATAATAAACTGCACCAAAAACAACGTCGGCTGTACTGAATTTGTTTCTATTATTTATCATTGAAGCATTTTCCGTGGAACAGTTCAAGATGATTAAAATTACCAGTATCGAGTCTCGTTTAACAGAAGAAAGTTACTATGTATGTTGAAACACTAATGAGTTTCCCAAAAATCCCAGTAATACAATAGTGTCTGTGTTCTGTGTTATGATGAAGATTATGAAAATGCCCAAATATCTTCTGCTGATCATGATACAGCTGAAATATCCATATTCTATTGCTACCATTATGTGTATTCTTCTTGCCATGTCTGTTTTTTACCGTTTTTACATTGTGCAATATTTGCTATGACACATTGGCAAACAATGGTGGTAATACTTGTGGTAAAAAGATGACAGAGCACTCAATTACTACACTCTATCTCGTATTACTGATTGTCTGGTTGTATGTCTCCAGTCATGCAGCTCTCTTGTAACTTTAACTACAGATTTCGGGCAACTTCTGTTAGTCTCATTTCTGCAGTTGCAGCCACAACATATCCCCTTCTAGAAACCCCACGATGCCATCTAAACAACCTTGGTACTGTCCATTTGAGGAAACAGAAGGGTGAAAAAGTAAATAAGAGACATTTTCGATTCATTAACCTCAAGTCTTTGGTAATAGAGAAATAAAATTTGTATTTTAGCCAGACGTGATCTCAAACCATGTGACAGCAGCTGTTTACTTGAAGATCTTTTTGGGTAGTTGGGCAACTTGCTGACAAAGATCCTTCTCATCTGGTTCCTCATTTTCTCCATGCCAGGAGTTTTTAATAGATTCTTTATTCCCGATTGTTACATCTTCAGGCACTTTGGTAGAAATCCAATCCCATGCATAACAGTAATAATAAACCAAAGCGCAGTGTGTAATGAAGTGAAACAGCAGGCTTTCATCGTAGTGTTAATGTATTTATTTCAAAATTGGTAACAATTTCATCATGGCTTTATTCTGGTGAATCTTTGTGAATATCACGGTTATGAACTTTATTCATTGCACTAACTCCACTGTAAATCAAAGAGTTACTTGTTTTTCTCACGTACAGGTGAACAGGTATGAACAGAGAACATTTGAATACTATTTAAACTTCCACAAATCACACATTAAACGCAGCTTTGCACAGATTCTTCATATTTCCTAAAGGATTCAGAGATTCTGTATAATTGACACGGTACATGTATTGGGCACATTCCAGGAGAAGAAGAACTTGGAAGAATGTTTTTTTTTTACATTTGTTGCAATAAACAGTCTCTAAAAGGGAACCATTTCAAGCCAAAAATGAAACATTTACAGTCAAACACTAACATTGAGGAGTCCTTTTATCAATAATCAGTAAAATAAGGCAGAATGTTACTATGTGGTTTTACAGTCTGAAACCAAATCAATCATTCATACAATTGATCTGGATACAAATATTTGTCATTATGCTCTCGTGCTTGTCTAACATCTGTAATTTATCCATCAAACTGATGTTAATTTCTTTAAAATTGTCACTGATCATTCAAACGTCTTGACTGTATATGTCTTAATGTTATGTTACAATAAAAAAAAAAATCGTTCAAGAAAATCATCATAATTCAGATTTGAAGTGGACATGTAGGGAAAAATAGAACATGTTCTAATGTGAGGATATTTTCAGGTGTTGCACGCACAGCAAGCAGGATACAGCGCTGCGATTGTCCACAACGTGAATTCAGACATTCTGCTCAACATGAACTACAGCAACGGTAACGCTTTTCGTCCACAAATACATCTACCAAATACCTGATATTGTTTAAAAGAGTGCGTCCGCTCGTGTCCAGTTTCTGTCTAAAGCTCCGCGACTGTTTTCCTTCATCTTGCACAGACACTATCGCAGAGGAGATTGTGATCCCGTCCGTATTCACCAGCTACTATGCCTCCAAAGTTCTCGCGAACTACATCGTTCCAGAGCAGGGGTAAGCATTTTTCACATAAATGGACTCTATCGTGTATATAATCCAACGGAATGCCC
Organism: Brotula barbata; assembly: GCA_900303265.1. Classification (NCBI taxonomy): domain Eukaryota; kingdom Metazoa; phylum Chordata; class Actinopteri; order Ophidiiformes; family Ophidiidae; genus Brotula; species Brotula barbata. Next base: position 3,605 of record OMNV01016044.1, on the reverse strand, counting down.
TCACAAAAGATGTTACACTGTTCCTTTGTCAGAGAGGAGCAGATTAACTTGTTGCCAACCGTGTTGCAGTCCACCAAAAGTACCGTATGTCCTCAGAATGACACCTGACGGGCACGAGAACGGCCAGATACGCCCATATATGTTGTAGTGGATTGGATTAGATTGTAAAGGAGTAACTTTGTGCGTGTCTGTGTCTGTGTTGTTTTAGTAGACAGCGTGAACTGTTTCATCGTATCAGAAAGTGTGTTAATAACATAACGTAAAGTTGTTATTAACATAAAACCTCCAGGAAGCGAAGGACTCATAATACGATCGCCGTGTTATCTCAAACACAGTCTTCTTAAGTGATGTTCATATTGTGTAAATAATGACTTTATTAGTGCTCAAGTTGATGGTGGCGTCTGAACTTTTCCTTTTTTTGGCTCTCAGGGCCTACGTGATTCTCAAACCGGATGTTTCTTTCCCGCTGGCCTACTATCTTATTCCCTTCACCGCAGTGGTCGGAATGATCATTATCGTGATGTTTCTCATCCTGGTAAGTACGAGCGACGCTGCACATTTCTGCAATTTTTGGGGATCTAGAAGTTGCAGTTTGCGGTTGCAAGGAGACTTAATCAATCCAACTTTTCTGGGCCAAATGCAAACCATGAGTTAGTTTTTTTTTTATGTGGCCTTGAACTATTGGAGCAAACCTCCTTAAAGACGATACATTGACTTATTTTCATATTTATTTAGTCAAAAATTCTACCAAGAAATCCTAATTTAGGCTATTAGACTCCAATAAATCATAGTTGAGTTCCTGTTTTGTAGGAGATACAAGCAAATATTAGTGTCATCGCTGCAGCATTGTCACGATGTGTTTTTGTTTGGCGTCAGATTGTACGGTGTGTGCAGTACAGGAAAAAACTGAGAAAGAATCGTTTGACAAAGCAACAACTGAAGCGGATTCCGATCCACAGATTCACCAAAGGTAAGACGAGCGCGCAGTTTTCACATCATTTTCCGTGGAGTAAACGTTGACTTAATGCCTGGAGTAACTTAAGTCGTCTTCCTTTTCAGGGGACGACTACGATGTGTGTGCCATCTGTCTGGATGATTACGAAGAGGGAGACAAGCTGAGAGTCTTACCCTGTGCACATGGTAAATTTGTGGTTTTACTCATCATCATCATCATCATCCAGCCACGCGGTCACATTTCCTTTTGTGTGTTTAAACTCTGTATGGAGCTAAACCCCAAAGTCCTTTGGCAGATCTCAACGTTTCCCAATGTTCCCTTCTCTCCATAGCGTACCACTGCAAGTGTGTGGACCCCTGGCTCACGCAGACCAAGAAGACGTGTCCCGTGTGCAAACAGCGCGTCACGCAGGACAACTCGGAGCCCTCGGACTCCGAGACGGACGAGGAACACGAAAGATACGGCGCGTACGACGGACGGAGCGACGAAGAACGCGCGGAGCGCACTCCTCTGCTGCGACCCTCCAATCCGGTCTCGCCCTCCGCGATGCCGGCGGACTACTCTGCCACAGTAAACACCACGGTGACCACTGCCCAGTGCCTGGCCTCCCCCGCCCACTGCGACTCACCCATCCAGGGCTACGAAGGCTACTACTCGCCCATAGAGGACACGGACTCAGACAGCGAAGAGACGGGGGACGACACGCACCACACCGACGATGACACTGCTCAGCTCATTGGTAAGGAAAGACAAGGAGATTACGTAGTCTGACCTTAGAAGCGCCTCTCTGCCAACAGGCGTGCTGTCACACTACACGTTCGAGTAGTTTTTGTGGTTACAGTTAGACCTCTAAGGATATTTGCCAAGTTGATTGATTGTAACAGACATTAACCCAGTAGAAGAGGTGGAGGCCCGCTTATTTGTGTCAAATCACACACATCGACCGCTCACTTTTGGCTCGTAAAACGTGGCGAACGCGTCTCCTCGCACCAAGGTTATCTCTCAGATATTCCCGTCTCGTGTCACTTCCTTTCTGTAAACACGTTGAGAGGAAAATTCACTTTCCACTGGGTTTGCGTTTCTTCTTACCACGGCGAAATGCAGACTTCTATTTTATATCTGGCAAGTCAACTCTTTGCTGTTTTAAACGTGTTTTTTTAAAAAAAATCTTCAGCAAAAGTCAATGGAACTGCAGCAGGGCCAACATCATAAATTCATCAGGAATCGATGCGAGGAAGAGAAAAGCCTGTTGTTTTTATTGATCCCCGCCATTTATACATTGGTAGTTCCAGTTTTGACTCCTTTCTTAGCCGTGGCTAAACTACCACTGTGCGCACACTCACACTTACACCTGCACTCAGTTTGTCTAGAGGACTCTCTCATAAATCCACAAAATACTCTGCATGAACCATCTACTTATTCTACACAAAATCAAAGGGCCATTTAAACGTTGCTGTAAACTAAGATTCTGATGCGTGTAGATTGAAGTGGTCCGTGCGTTCACTCTGTTCGTCTTCATGTGTGAACGCTCCCTCTGTTCTCGATGATGTATTTTTCCCAAATATAAATCCAATGTCAATAATGGTTTGCCAACGTAGGGGGAAAGTTCATGTTCCTGACTGTTTTTTTTAGTTTTTTTTTTTTTTTTTTTTTTACCATTTCTTCATTTTAAAGCTGCATTTCACTTTTCTAAATGCAGGGTTTCCGTCTGTAATTTTTAGACTAAACAAGACTGATTAGTTTGCAAACATGTACATCTCTGCTGCTTTTGCACTGTATTTAATTGCTAATGCTATCCGGTCAGTCTGAATATTTTACTTTATCCAGTTTGTCAACTAGAACAAACTCAGGTATAAGGTCAGCTTGCAAATGAATCAGATGCGAGAGGAAATGGGTTAAGGTGACGATTGTCTTTTGTTTTCTTGAAGAATTAATATGTAGATACAGTATATGAAGGTTTCGTGGATATTTTTCCATTTTTATACGGAAAGTTATGGATGATGTGTAATTGTGGGGCCCTACTTGTTTTTAAGAAAAACAATATTTTTGCCTTACATTGGCCTTTATGTACATATATGTATGTGACATGTTTGGGAAATTGAAGGGACAAAAATCTATGTGAGCAAACTTCAGTCCTGTCCCCTTTCTTAACATACTTTATTTTAAGGTTGTTTTTTGTGAAGAGTAAGAAAAAAGAAGCATGAGCTTCCCCAATGTTTTGTGACTGATAACTTTCATTTTAGTCGTAATGGAGTTTGTAGCGGGAAATTGAGACGAGTTAAGTAACTGTGGTTTCTGTTGTGGAACTGGAAAACGGCATGAGTCAAATTGTTTCACCTTTCCCATAAATACCCCGGATGATTGTCAGCTACTATAAATTTGTACGGTAATGCTGACTAAGTACTGTGGAATTTTTCCCGTGTTAAGTACTGTATACGTTTCTCACACACTCCCAATCTGATTGGTCAGTTTTTCTTCTGTACTAAATGGATGACGCGGCAGCCTGCAAGAAAATGTGTCAAATCTGAATTATGATGATTTTCTTGAACGATTTTTTTTTTTTATTGTAACATAACATTAAGACATACACAGTCAAGACGTTTGAATGATCAGTGACAATTTTAAAGAAATTAACATCAGTTTGATGGAT